>JAODPA010094920.1:0-22665 GCA_025585075.1 Nepenthes mirabilis | reverse complement strand
TATACTGAATCTTAACATGTGCTTTTTATTAGAATACACATTGTATAAACTAGTCATCAGTTAAAAGAGGCATAGGAATTGGCCGTAAGTTGTGAAGAATATGAAACATGAGTAGTGCAGATAGAGCCTTCTAGTATTTTGTCATAGATTAAATGATGGATGATCTCAATATGTTTTTGTCCACTCGTGGATTAGATGATTAGTGGCTATGTGAATATTTGCTTTTATTGTAACAAAAAAGAGTAGCTGGGTGAGGTTGATGGATTCTCATATCAATAAGCTTATAGCGCAACCAAGTGATTTCAGAGCATGTGGTTAAAATTGTCCTGTATTCGGCTCACCTAATGATCTAGAAACACCTCTCTATTTCTTTGGTTTTTAGGAGATTAAAGAAACATTAAGAAAAATACAATATTATCTGACGAATCATCTATTGCCTGAATTGGAGGCTCAATAAAAGTTATAATACGAACACAATTGTAATGAAGATGTGGACGGAAAAACAAAACCTTTCCCATAAGAGCCTTCGATGTATAACAATATCTTTTTGATCGCCATGTATATCTTAGGGTTTATCCATGAATTGACTCCATGTTTGGACGCTATAATTGAGATCTGGTAGTGTGATGGTTAAGTAGAACAATCGGCCTATTAGTCTTCGTAAAACGGTGGGATTTGGCAATGAAAGACCTATATATTTGTTGTATTTAGTGTTTTATTTCATTGGTAGTTTGGTGGGTCAAGAAGCTAATGTTTTAGTGTAGGCTAAAATAACGGGTGCATAGTTTCGTCGATTAATGAAAATATTATTTGAAGAATGGCTAACTTCAATTCCAAGGAAATATCTCAACAGCGCAAGATTTTTGATTTAAAATAGAGTAGAGAAAGTCTTTAAAAGTATTAATGGCCGCCATAGAGTTATTAGAAACAAGTGTATTATTAACATACATGAACAGTGCAACAAAGGAGTTTGTGGTTCTTAATGTGAACAAGTTTTCATCGGTCCTAGATTGCTTGACGCCAGAGCTACTATGAGAGTTTGGAAATTTTAAATACTATTATCATGAAACTTATTTCAAACCATATAAACTTTTAAATGACTTATACACTTGATGTGGTCCTCCTTTGTTGTATCTAGGAGGCTTCTGCATGTATTTTTTTCATGTAAATCACCATGGGGGAGAGCAATATTTGCATTGAATTGGTGTAGGGTCCATCCTTTGATGGCTACAATTGAAAGGAGACAACCATTGATGACAAGTTCAGCTACTAAACAGAAAGTGTCATAACAATTAATTTCTTCCTACTGTGTAAATCCTTTTACTATTAAATGAGCTTTGCTTTTCTCTACAGTTCCTTCAAAATTATATTTCATTTGATATACATATCAGCAATCAATATATATTTTTTCCAATCAATAGATCAGTTAGCACCTAGATTTTGTTTGTTTTTAAGGCTTGGAGCTCTGCATGTTCACAATGAGAAGGCATAGAAGCGGAGAAAGCCCAAATGATAGTTATCTTGTTTAGCTCCCTATATCCTATGCACAGTCTAATAGATCTGTCGTTTTTCTTCACAAACAAAATCAATGCACCCCAAGGTGATACACTTAAGTGAATAAGGCTTTTCTTCGATAACTATTACAATTGTTTCTTCAATTATTTCAACCCTAAAGATGCTATCCTATTTGGAGCTTTAGAAAGTTATGCTGATCTTAGCATTACTTCTATTTCAAACTCAATCTCTTTATTTAGTAGTAACACATGTAGATTATCAAGAAATACATCCTCGATTTTTCTCATTATAGGAATCTCCTTTGCTAGCACACTATGACTTCTGGGATGTAACATAGGCAAGGTATATTTGGCACCCAGTTTTCATTAAATGGATGCATGTAGGGATAAAATCATGTAGGTTAACTTAATTTGTTCCATTCTTTAAAAATAGAAAGATTCATAACCCAAAATTATAAAATACATCATTACGTGGAAACAGTTCACACTAACATTATAGTATGTCAATAAATCCATCCTGGATATTACATTAAAATTATGCATATCTAATAAAATTAAATTTGTCATCAATTTAAACCTATTCATCTAAACAATAAACCTTTGGTATATAATATTTCTTATTAATGATATACTCATATGCGTAGACACCACTAAAGAATAGTCTATGATCTTAGGTTATGATTACAAATGCTATATGAATTTATGGGACACAAACTGTAATGTACCAAAATTTTGAGATCTTCTGTCATTGAAAATATAAGGACCAAATTTTTTTATGTCAAGAGAATGGCAAAGAGGTGAAGAGAAATTAATCCGATCAACGCCTGTTGACAGGAAAACGTGAGGAAAAATTTAACTGGTCAACACTAGTTGACCGGAAACGTAAAGGAAAGCTTATTCGGTCAACACCAGTTGATCGAAAGGGATGAAGGATCCATTACATGAATTGAAGGCAAATCTTGGTAGTTTATGTGACCGGAATTAAGATGTTGACCGACGCCACGATGTTGACTGGCGCCAAGAAGGAGGGCGGAAGTGTTGAGACGAGAGAAAGCCATGAAGGCCGGTCGTCGTGTAACCCTACTTACCAGTTAACGCAATATTGACCAAGTTTCAATAAGCGCAAGTTTTCCGGAAACCTTGATCTCTGGAAAACAAGTAGAAATAGTGAATTCCGAAGACCACTTTTCCAGAGGTCTTTGATAGGCTCTCGGGAGGCCATTTCCGGAGGCTATATGTGAAGTTCTGGAGACCTTAATCCCCGGAGACGTCGAATTTGGAGACTTAAGTTCCGAAGACCTTGATCTCTAGAGATGTTGACTTTGAAGACTTAAGTCCAGGAGACCTTGATCTTCGGAGATGTTAAAATTGGAGACTTAAGTCCCGGAGATCTTAATCTCCGAAGATGTTGAATTTGGAGACTTTAGTTCCGGAGACCTTGATCTCCGGAGATGTTGAATTTGGAGACTTTAGTTCTGGAGACCTTGATCTCCGGAGATGTTGAATTTGAAGATTTAAGTTCCGGAGACGATGAAGACAACTTCTAGAGACGATTGAGGAGCTCTCCAGAGACAAATTTCATAGGAAACTGATGAGATCTTCGGAGAAGATTTTCGAAGAAAATTAAAGTCTTCCAGAGACCTTTTCCGAAGACCGCTTTCGGAGACCATTTTCGGAGACCTTTTTCCGGAGTCCATTCAGATGGCCTCCGGAGACGATGAACATGACCTTAGGAGACGTGAAGGAAAACTTATCCGGTCAACGCCAGTTGACCGAAAATAATGAGGGAGCCCTTACAAAATATAAGGTCAGGATGACCATACCTAAATAGGTAACCGACTTTCAACCACGTCCAAGTGGTTGACCTGCCCTACATACAACCGCCAGACCAAAGGTCTATAAATAAGAAACTACAGAATTCAAGGAAAAAGGTTAGGAGGAGGCTCTTGGCCAAGCTTCTTAGTGAAAGAACCCAGAATTCCAAGCCGACTCTAAGTAAGGAGATTCAGGCAAGTGTGCCTCCTATTTTTTAATTCATGATTTAATGTAAGCGTACTTATCTTTCCTCAGTTCATATTTGTACTACAAGTATATCTGATTTTTGATGAACTTATGTTAAGGTATTTCATGATATTTTCTCTGAACGTTTGAATTAAGGAAGAATTTCTGTTAACGTCATATTTAGAAAGAGCACTGTTATGTGTTTTCATAAAGATCTCCGATTAACCTTACTTGCATGAAATCTGGCCATGAATAGGTTTTTAAGATATCTGATTATAATATACGTAAAATGATCTCTGGTTTTTGTTAAAAAGACCTTCGGCTTATGACAAATGATCTTCGGCTTTTGTTAAAAAGACATTCGGCTTTTGTTAAAAGGATCTTCGGCTTTTGATGAATGATCTCCGGTTTTTGACATAAGACCTCCGGTTTTTGATAAATAAGACCTCCGTCACTTTGATAAAAGATCTTTTGTTTTAAGACGTTAAAGGAAAGGCTATTAATGCCATACGGACTTCAGTTGTTGAAGTTAAGAACGAGGGCTACAAGAACAAGGAAAAATGTTTGTAATCTGGACAGCAAGTGGAACTCTATGTTATCCGACTTTTGAAATACGATAGATGGCTATCGAACTATATGAACTTTGATCTAAGTTTCCGTTAAGCTTGCTGTCAAAATTGGATGAAGGATATTGGAATGACACTCAAAGACTGCCCTTAGGCCACGGGGGAATTTCTGGTGGCAATGGCTTATGGACTACTGCCCCGTATGCCGGCTGAAAGCCATTACCGCCCACCTCTGGGAGTATAATAGGAGGATACGGTCTTAGGTTGTGGGGTAACACACAACCCTTCCTCGATATTGTCCGCTCCCATCCGGCCCTAAAGATAATAAGTATTTTGCATGGTTTTATGAATCTTACGATGTTAAAGACAAGACACTAAGAATAAGAACGAAGATTTCTGAACTTAAAGAAGAAATGATATAGTGAATTTCTTACTCACATGCTAAGCTTATGTTACAGTCCACTAGTTTGATCTGATATATATATATATGTTAATGTTTTTCGTATGCGGGTATCTTGCTGGGCTTTGTAGCACACTCTTTCTGTTTTTCAGATGATGAGAAGTTTATGGAGGATGAAATTGAATAGAGTCTTACGGGATAGCTAGACAGCGTAGCTGGTCGGAGTTGATCGGCGAAGGCGCAAAGGAATTGATGTATTCACTTTTGATGTTTTGGGAAAGATTTGTAAAATATTTCCATTGTAAAATTAATGGATATTAGTATGTTTCCGCATTGCTATATGGGAGGATGAAGTTTGACATTCCTAGTAGCATCTCAACTCATGTCAAGGTCTTTGTATCTGACTGATCTTAACGCTGGCCGGTTAGCTGAGAGCATAAAACTTTGATGGCCAACTCAGGAAGTTCGGCCTTATGTGATCTTGTGCATGCAAAGTCCAAGATAAAAATAGAAGAAAAGAAAGAAAGAAAATTTTTATGACCACCGAGTTATCCGAAATGTTCATAATTATACCATATATGTTCGATAGGTTAGGATTGACGGCGGCCGTATGTGGTGGAATACGTCCGGTCTGTCACAAGTTGGTATCAGAGAGAGAATTGAGATACTTTAGGTTTGATCTAAATCTATGCGGAAACTTGGGACAGGATTAGTTAAGGCTGAAGGAGGTTAGTATTACTTATGCTTAGGACGGAATACTATGTGCTGGCCAACTCTGGCTAGTGAGCTGACCAAAATGTTCTTTTTAGAAATCAAAGTAGTTGCTGAGAGATGTCTAATAGAGGGAAACGAGCTATCCGGACTAACAACCCTCCAGACCCGGAGGCAAGATATTTGAATCCGCTGGACTGGATGGCTGATGTCATAGAAGCGTTGGCTCCACCAGCTCAGGTGCCCGCCCCAATTCCTGTCCATCAGGGGACGTCAGTTTACGATCGCTTTACCAACGAGCGAATTTCTAAATTCTCCGGAGAACCCGATCCGTTGAAAGAGGACATCTGAATCCTACGATTGAAGAAGGTGTTCACAATAATTAAGTATCTTGCTAAAGATAAAGTTTTATTTGCCACCCATAAGCTGGTGGGTGATGCCCACCATTGGTGGGAGATGCAGAAGAGAGTCTTTGAGGTGCTGGAAAGGGAAATTACTTGGGGAATGTTTGAAGCAGCATTCTTGGAGAAATATTTTCCTGCTACCCTTCGCGGACAGAAGAGAGATGAATTCCTTCGTTTAAGGAAAGGCACTCACACCGTGCCCGAATATGATGTAAAATTTACGAAATTGTCCCGCTATGCTCCTTATATGGTGGAAGATTAGGAGAGAAAGGTTAGAAGGTTCTTTCAAGGATTGAGAGATGACATTAGGAGACATCTCTCAACTCTGAAGTTGGCCACTTATGGGGTGATAGAATTTGAAATAGAATTGGTGTCAGGATCACGCCAATATCTAAAGCACCATATAGGATGGCGCCGGCTGAACTTAAAGAATTAAAGTAACAATTGCAAGAGTTATTTGATAAGGGTCTTATCCGGCCAAGTGTGTCCCCATGGGACGCACCAGTCCTATTTGTAAAAAAGAAGGATGGAACCTTAAGGTTGTGCGTGGATTATCGGGAGTTGAATAAGATTACCATTAAGAATAAATATCCCTTGCCAAGGATAGACGACCACCTTGATCAATTACAAGGAGCTTTCATATTCTAAAAAATCGACCTTAGATCCGGTTATCATCAGCTCCGAATCAGAAAAGATGATGTAGCAAAGACTGCCTTCCAAACTAGATATGGGAACTATGAGTTTGTAGTGATGCCATTTGGATTAACTAACGCTCTAGCCGCATTTATGGACTTGATGAATCGAGTTTTTCAGCCCTACTTGGATAAATTTGTGATAGTCTTTATTGATGACATCCTTGTTTATTTAAAGAGTTGTGAAGATCATGAGGAACATTTAAGGATTATACTTTTGATTCTTAGGGAACACCGGCTGTTCGCCAAACTAAATAAGTGTGAATTTTGGATAAATAAGTTGGGTTCCTTGGTCACATCATTTCCAAGGAGGGGATTTATGTCGACCCTAAGAAGGTAGAGGCAGTGGTGAAATTGAATCGGCCAACCTCTGTGACTGAGGTGCGGAGCTTTTTAGGCATGGCTGGATATTATCGACTGTTTGTGGAGAACTTCTCTAGAATTGCCTTGCCACTTACCCAACTAACAAAGAAAGATGTTAAGTTTGATTGGACCGATGACTGTGAAGGGAGCTTTTAGGTACTAAAGGACCGGCTGACTTCTGCACCGGTCCTAACCATTCCAGATGAATCAGAAGGGCTAATTGTCTATTTTGATGTCTTAAAATTTGAATTGGGCTGTGTTTTAATACAGCATGGAAGGGTGGTCGCCTATGGATTGCGTCAATTAAAAGATTATTAAAGGAATTATCCAACTCACGATCTAGAATTGGCTGCGGTAGTATTCGCACTAAAAATCTGGAGACATTACCTATTTGGTAAGAGATTCTTGGTCTACTCTGATAATAAAAGTTTAAAGTATTTATTCTCTCAAAAGAAGCTGAACATGCGGCAACGAAGGTGGATTGAATTTCTAAAGGATTATGACTGTGAAATCCAGTATGAACCTGGTAAGGTCAATGTGGTCGCCGATGCATTAAGTCGACAACCAGGTTATTTGGCAAGGATGCAGGTCAAGCAAATGGAGATGTTGGACTGTCTAATGTACTATGATATCCAACGATATGTTCAAGGAAAGAGAATAATTTTATCATATCTTCAAGTCCAGCCAGAAGTGATAAATGAGATTAAGGAAAAGCAGGTGAATGACCCCTTTTTTATGAATATTATGGGTGATTTGAACAAAAATTCCAGAATTGATTTTTATGCCAGGTCAGATGGAGTATTGAGATTTAGGGATCGGTTGTGTGTGTTGGACGATAAAGAATTGAAGGAGAAAATTTTAAAGGAAGCCCACCGATCACGGTATACAATCCATCCAGGAGTCAATAAGATGTACCCGGACTTAAGAAAAATGTTCTGGTGGAGGAATATGAAGAGGGACATTACAGCTTATGTAGAGAAATGTCTTGTGTGCCAACAAGTGAAAGCGGAAAAGAGAAATCCATCTGGGTTGTTACAACCGATGCTGCTTCCAGGTTGGAAATGGGAGGATGTTACCATGGACTTCGTGACCGGTCTGCCAAGGACGCTAAGAAAACATGATGCCGTTTGGTTATCATTGACCGGCTGACAAAATCAACCCATTTCCTTGCAATTTGGATGACTTACTCCTATAATAAGCTGGCCCAGCTGTATGTAAGTGAAATCATTAGGCTTCATGGTGTGCCTGCCTCTATTGTATCTGATAGGGACCCTCGCTTTGTTTCAAGATTTTGGAAAAGTTTGCATAAAGAATTTAGAACGGAGTTAAAATTCGGTACCGCCTTTCATCCGTAAACTGACGGCCAGTCAGAACAGACGATCCAGATCCTTGAGGATATGTTAAGAGCTTTGGTCTTAGAAATGAATGGGACTTGGGATAATTTCTTGGCCTTGGCAGAATTTATATATAATAATAGCTATCAAGCCAACATAGGTATGGCTCCTTTTGAGGCGTTATATGGAAGGAAGTGTAGATCGCCGATCCACTGGGAGAAAATCAGAGATAAAAGAATTTTAGGTCCTGAAATTGTTAAAGAGACGGGGAAAAAGATGAAGCTGATACATGAGAATTTAAGGGTTGCCCGATGCAAACAAAAGAGTTATGCAGACCAGAGGAGATCTGCATTGACATTTGACGTAGGCGACTTTATATTTCTAAAAGTGTCACCATCTAAAGGGACATCTAGATTCAGGGTAAAAGGGAAGCTGAAGCCACGATTTATTGGCCCCTTCGAGGTTTCAGAAAGGATCGGAGATGTGGCCTACAGACTGGCACTACCACCAAGCTTAGTGGAAGTACATGACGTGTTTCATGTATCAATGCTTAGGAAATATGTCCATGATCCCGCACATGTAACTGAGTTCGAGCCTTTGACAATTGACAAGGACTTATCCTGCGTAGAGGAATCGATGCAGATTTTGGATCGAAAGGAACAAAGGCTACGTACAAAATCAAACTCCTTGATAAAGGTACTCTGGAAGAATCACTCGCCTGAAGATGCAACTTGGAAACGAGAGAAAGAAATTCGGAGCAAGTATCCCCACTTGATTACTTAAGGTTAGTAACTTCCTTTAAAAATTTCGATGATGAGATTTCTATAAGTAGGAGAGAATTGTAATGTACCAAAATTTTGAGATCTTCTGTCATCGAAAATATAAGGACCAAATTCTTTTATGTCAAGAGAATGGCAAAGAGGTGAAGGGAAATTAATCCGGTCAACGCCTGTTGACCGAAAAACGTGAGGAAAAATTTAACCGGTCAACGCTAGTTGACCGGAAACGTGAAGGAAAACTTATTAGGTCAACACCAATTGACCGGAAAGGATGAAGTAGCCATTACATGAATTGAAGGCAAATCGGGGTAGTTTATGTGACTGGAATTAAGATGTTGACCGACGCCAAGAGGGAGGCTGGAAGTGTTGAGACGAGATAAAGCCATGAAGGCCGGCCGTCGTGTAACCCAACTTACCAGTCAACGCAATATTGACCAAGTTTTAATAAGCGCAAGTTTTTTGGAGACCTTGATCTTCGGAAAACAAGTAGAAACAGTGAATTCCGGAGACCAGTTTTCCGGAGATCTTTGATAGGCTCTCAGGAGGCCATTTCCGGAGGCCATATGTGAAGTTCTGGAGACCTTGATCCCCGGTGACGTCGAATTTGGAGACTTAAGTCTCGGAGACCTTGATCTTCGGAGATGTTGAATTTGGAGACTTAAGTTCCGGAGACCTTGATCTCCGGAGATGTTGAAATTGGAGACTTAAGTCCCGAAGACCTTGATCTCTGGAGAAGTTGAATTTGGAGACTTTAGTTCTGGAGACCTTGATCTCCAGAGATGTTGAATTTGGAGACTTAAGTTCCGGAGACGATGAAGACAACTTCCAGAGCCGATTGAGGAGCTCTCTGGAGACAAATTTCGGAGGAGACTGATGAGTTCTCTGGAGAAGATTTTCGGAGAAAATTAAAGTCTTGTGGAGACCTTTTCCGAAGACCGCTTCCGGAGACCATTTCCGGAGACCTTTTTCCGGAGGCCATTTAGACGGCTTTTGGAGACGATGAACATGATCTTAGGAGATGTGAAGGAAAACTTATCCGATTAACGGCAGTTGACCAAAAATAATAAGGGTGTCCTTACAAAATGTAAGGTTAGGATGACCATACCAAAGTAGGTAACCGACTTTCAACTACCCCCAAGTGGTTGACCTGCCCTACCTACTATTGCCAGACCAAAGGTCAATAAATAAGAAACTGGAGAATTCAAGAAAAAAGGTTAGGAGGAGGCTCTCGGATAAACTTCTTAGTGAAAGAACCTAGAATTCCAAGGCGACTCTAAGTAAGGAGATTCAAGTAAGTGTACCCCCTATTTTTTAGTTCATGATTTAATGTAAGCATACTCAACTTTCCTCAGTTCATGTTTATACTGCAACTTTTCCTTATTTTTGATGAACTTATGTTAAGGTATGCCATGATGTTTGCTCGGATCGTTTGAATTAAGGAAGAATTTTTGTTAACGTCATGTTTAAAAGGAGCTATGTTATGTGTTTTTATAAAGATCTCCGATTAATCTTACTTACTTGCATGAAATCTGGCCACAAATAAGTTTTTGAGATATCTGATTATAATATGCGTAAAATTACCTCTGGCTTTTGTTAAAAAGACCTTCGGCTTATGATAAATGATCTCTGACTTTTGTTAAAAAGACCTCCGACTTTTGTTAAAAGGATCTTCGGCTTTTGATAAATGACCTCCGATTTTTGACATAAGACCTCCGATTTTTGATAAATGAGACGTCCGTCACTTTGATAAAAGATCTTTGGTTTTAAGACGTTAAAGGAAAGGCTATTAATGCCATACGGACTTCAGTTGTAGAAGTTAAGAACGAAGGCTACAAGAACAAGGAAAAATGTATGTAATTTGGACAGCAAGTGGAACTCTATGTTATCTGACTTTTGAAATACGATAGATGGCCATCGAACTATATGAACTTTGATCTGAGTTTCCGTTAAGCTTGCTGTTAAAATTAGATGAAGGATGTTTGAGTGACACTCAAAGACTGCCCTTAGGCCACGGGGGAATTTCTGGTGGCAAAGGCTTATGGACTACTGCCCCGTATGTCGGCTGAAAGGCATTACCGCCCGCCTCTGAGAGTATAATAGGAGGATACGGCCTTAGGTTGTGGGGTAGTACACAACCCTTCCTCGATGTTGTCCGCTCCCGTCCGGCCTTAGAGATAATAAGTATTTTGCATGGTTTTATGAATCTTACAATGTTGAAGACAAGACACTAAGAATAAGAATGAAGATTTCTGAACTTAAAGAAGAAATGATATAGTGAATTTCTTACTCGTATGCTAAGCTTATGTTACAGTCCACTAGTTTGATCTGATATATATATATGTTAATGTTTTTCGTATGCGGGTATCTTGCTGGGCTTTGTAGCTCACTCCTTCTGTTTTTCAGATGATGAGAAGTTTATGGAGGATGAAATTGAATAGAGTCTTACGGGGTAACTAGACAGTGTAGCTGGCCGGAGTTGATTGGCAAAGGAGCAAAGGAATTGATGTATTCACTTTTGATGTTTTGGGAAAGATTTGTAAAACATTTCCATTGTAAAATTAATGGATATTAGTATGTTTTCGCATTGCTATATGGGTGGATGAAGTTTGACATTCCTAGTAGCATCTCAACTCATGTCAAGGTCTTCGTATCTGACTGACCTTAACGCTGGCCGGTCAGCTGAGAGCATAAAACTTTGATGGCCAACTCAGGAAGTTCGGCCTTATGTGATCCTGTGCATGCAAAGTCCAAGATAAAAATAGAAGAAAAGAAGGAAAGAAAATTTTTATGACCACCTAGTTATCCGAAATGTTCATAATTATACCATATATGTTCGATAGGTTAGGATTGACGGCGGCCGTATGTGGTAGAATATGTCCGGTCCGTCACAAGTTGGTATTAGAGAGGAAATTGAGATGCATTAGGTTCGATCTAAATCTATGCGGAAACTTGGGACAGGATTAGTTAAGGCTGAAGGGGATTAGTATTACTTATGCTTAGGACGGAATACTATGTGTTGGCTACCTCTGGCTAGTGAGCTGACCAAAATGTTCTTTTTAGAAATCAAAGTAGTTGCTGAGAAATGTCTAATAGAGGGAAACGAGCTATCCGGACTAACAACCCTCCAGACCCGGAGGCAAGATATTTGAATCTGCTGGACAGGATGGCTGATGTCATAGAAGCGTTGGCTCCACTAGCTCTGGTGCCTGCCCCAATTCCTGTCCATCAGGGGACGTCAGTCTACGATCGCTTTACCAACGAGCAAATTTCTGAATTCTCCGAAGAACCCGATCAGCTGAAAGCGGACACCTGGATCCAATGATTGAAGAAGGTGTTCACAATAATTAAGTGTCTTGCTGAAGATAAAGTTTTATTTGCCACCCATAAGCTGGTGGGTGATGTCCATCACTGGTAGGAGATACAGAAGAGAGTCTTTGAGGTACTTGAAAGGGAAATTACTTGGGGAATGTTTGAAGCAGCATTCTTGGAGAAATATTTTCTTGCTAGCCTTCGTGGATAGAAGAGAGGCAAGGCACTCGCACCGTGTCCGAATATGATGCAAAATTTACGAAACTATCCCGCTATACTCCTTATATGGTGGAAGATCAGGAGAGAAAGGCTAGAAGGTTCTTTCAAGGATTGAGAGATGACATTAGGAGACATCTCTCAACTCTGAAGTTGGCCACTTATGGGGAGATAAAATTTGAAATAGAATTGGTGTCAGGATTAGCGCCAATATCTAAAGCACCATATAGGATGGCGCCGGCTGAACTTAAAGAATTAAAGTAACAATTGCAATAGTTATTTGATAAGGGCCTTATTCAGCCAAGTGTTTCCCCATGGGGCGCACCAGTCCTATTTGTAAGAAAGAAGGATGGAACCTTAAGATTGTGCGTGGATTATTGGGAGTTGAAAAAGATTACCATTAAGAATAAATATCCCTTGCCAAGGATACATGACCTCCTTGATCAATTACAAGGAGCTTGCATATTCTCAAAAATCGACCTTATATCCGGTTATCATCAGCTCCGAATCTGAAAAGATGATGTAGCAAAGACTGCCTTCCGAACTAGATATGGGCACTATGAGTTTGTAGTGATGCCATTTGGATTAACTAATGCTCCAGCCGCATTTATGGACTTGATCAACCGAGTTTTTCAGCCTTACTTGGATAAATTTGTGATAATCTTTATTGATGACATCCTTGTTTATTCAAAGAGTCGTGAAAATGATGAGGAACATTTAAGGATTACACTTTTGATTCTTAGAGAACACCGGCTGTTCGCCAAACTAAATAAGTGTGAATTTTAGATAAATAAGTTTGGTTCCTTGGTCACATCATTTCCAAGGAGGGGATTTCTGTCGACCCTAAGAAGGTAGAGGCAGTGGTGAAATGGAATCGACCAACCTCCGTGACCGAGGTGCGGAGCTTTTTAGGCATGGCGGGATATTATCGACTGCTTGTGGAGAACTTCTCTAGAATTGCCTTGCCACTTACCCAACTAACAAAGAAATATGTTAAGTTTGATTGGACCGACGACTGTGAAGGGAGCTTTTAGGTACTAAAGGACCGACTAACTTCTGCACCGGTCCTAACCATTCCAGATGAATCAGGAGGGCTAATTGTATATTGTGATGTCTTAAAATTTGGATTGGGCTGTGTTTTAATGCAGCATGGAAGGGTGGTCGCCTATGGATTGCATCAATTAAAGGATCATGAAAGGAATTATCCAACTCACGATCTAGAATTGGCTGTAATAGTATTCATACTAAAAATCTGGAAACATTACCTGTTTGGTGAGAGATTCTTAGTCTACTCTGATAATAAAAGTTTAAAGTATTTATTCTCTTAAAAGAAGCTGAATTGCGGCAACGAAGGTGGATTGAATTTCTAAAGGATTATGACTGTGAAATCCAGTATAAACCTGGTAAGGTCAATGTGGTCGCCGATGTATTAAGTCGAAAACTAGGTTATTTGGCAAGGATGCAGGTGAAGCAAATGGAGATGTTGGACTGTCTAATGCACTATGATATCCAACGATATATTCGAAGAAAGCGAATGATTTTATCATATCTTCAAGTCTAGCCAGAAGTGATAAATGAGATTAAGGAAAAGCAGGTGAATGACCCCTTTCTTATGAATATTATGGGTGATTTGAACAAAAATTCCAGAATTGATTTTTATGTTAGGTCAGATGGAGTGTTGAGATTTAGGATTCGGTTGTGTGTGCTGGACGATAAAGAATTAAAGGAGAAAATTTTAAAGGAAGCCCACCGATCACGGTATACAATCCATCCAGGAGTCAATAAGATGTACCAGGACTTAAAGAAAATATTCTGATGGAGGAATATGAAGAGGGACATCACAGCTTATGTAGAGAAATGCCTTGTGTGCCAACAAGTGAAAGCGAAAAAGAGAAATCCATCTGGGTTGTCACAATCGATGTTGCTTCCAGGCTGAAAATGGAAGGATGTTACCATGGACTTCGTGACCGGTCTGCCAAGGACGCCAAGAAAACATGATGCCGTTTGGGTTATCATTGACCGGCTGACAAAGTCAACCCATTTCCTAGCAATTCGGACGAATTACTCCCATAATAAGCTGGCCCAGCTGTATGTAAGCGAAATCGTCAAGCTTCATGGTGTGCCTGCCTCTATTGTATTTGATAGGGACCCTCGCTTTGTTTCAAGATTTTGAAAAAGTTTGCATAAAGAATTTGGAATGGAGTTAAAATTCGATACCGCCTTTCATCCGCAAACCGATGGCCAGTCAAAACAGACGATCCAGATCCTTGAGGATATGTTAAGAGCTTCGGTCTTGGAAATGAATGGGACTTGGGATAATTTCTTGGCCTTGGTAGAATTTATATATAATAATAGCTATCAAGCCAGCATAGGTATGGCTCCTTTTGAGGCGTTATATGGAAGGAAGTGTAGATCGCCGATCCACTGGGATAAAATCAGAGATAAAAGAATTTTAGGTCCTGAAATTGTTAAAGAGACGGGGGAAAAGATAAAGTTAGTACATGAGAATTTAAGGGTTGCCCGGAGCAAACAAAAGAGCTATACAGACCAGAGGAGATCTGCATTGACGTTTGACGTAGGCGACTTTGTATTTCTAAAAGTGTCGCCATCTAAAGGGACATCCAGAGTCGGGGTAAAAGGGAAGCTGAAGCCATGATTTATTGGCCCCTTCGAGGTTTCAGAAAGGATCGGAGAGGTGGCCTACAGACTTGCACTACCACCAAGCTTAGTGGAAGTACATGACATGTTTCATGTATCAATGCTTAGGAAATATGTCCATGATCCCGCACATGTGACTGAGTTCGTGCCTTTGACAATTGACAAGGACTTATCCTACGTAGAGGAATCGATGCAGATTTTGGATCGAAAGGAACAAAAGCTACGCACAAAATCAATCTCCTTGATAAAGGTACTCTGGAAGAATCACTCGCCTGAAGATGCAACTTGGGAATGAGAGGAAGAGATTCAGAGCAAGTATCCCCACTTGATTACTTAAGGTTAGTAACTTCATTTAACAATTTCGAGGACGAAATTTCTATAAGTAGGGGAGAATTGTAATGTACCAAATTTTTGAGATCTTCTGTCATCGAAAATATAAGGACCAAATTCTTTTATGTCAAGAGAGTGGCAAAGAGGTGAAGGAAAATTAATCCGGTCAATGCCTATTGACTGAAAAACGTGAGGAAAAATTTAACCGGCCAGCGCTAGTTAACCGGAAACATGAAGGAAAACTTATTAGGTCAACACTAGTTGACCGAAAAGGATGAAGTAGTCATTACATGGATTGAAGGCAAATCAGGGTAGTTTATGTGACCAGAATTAAGATGTTGACCGATGCCATAATGTTGACTAGCGCCAAGAAGGAGGCCGGAAGTGTTGAGACGAGAGAAAACCATGAAGGCCGGCAGTCATGTAACCCAACTTACCAGTCAACGCAATATTGACCAAGTTTCAATAAGTGCAAGTTTTCTAGTGACCTTGATCTTCGGAAAACAAGTAGAAACAGTGAATTCTGGAGACCACTTTTTCGGAGATCTTTGATAGGCTCTCAGGAGGCCATTTCCGGAGGCCATATGTGAAGTTCTAGAGACCTTGATCCCCAGAGACGTCGAATTTGGAGACTTAAGTCTCGGAGACCTTGATCTTCGGAGATGTTGAATTTGGAGACTTAAGTTCCGGAGACCTTGATCTCCAGAGATGTTGAAATTTGAAACTTAAGTCTTGAAGACCTTGATCTCTGGAGAAGTTGAATTTGGAGACTTTAGTTCTGGAGACCTTGATCTCCAGAGATGTTGAATTTGGAGACTTAAGTTCTGGAGACGATAAAGACAACTTCCAGAGCCGATTGAGGAGCTCTCCGGAGACAAATTTCGGAGGAGACTGATGAGTTCTCTGGAGAAGATTTTCGGAGAAAATTAAATTCTTGTGGAGACCTTTTCCGAAGACCACTTGCGGAGACCATTTTCGGAGACCTTTTTCCGAAGGCCATTCAGACGGCTTCTGGAGACGATGAACATGATCTTAGGAGACGTGAAGGAAAACTTATCCGATTAACGCCAGTTGACCGGAAATAATAAGAGAGCCCTTACAAAATGTAAGGTCAGGATGACTATGTCTAAGTAGGTAACCGACTTTCAACCACCCCCAAGTGGTTGACCTGCCCTACCTACTATCGCCAGACCAAAGGTCAATAAATAAGAAACTGGAGAATTCAAGAAAAAAGGTTAGGAGGAGGCTCTCGGCTAAACTTCTTAGTGAAAGAACCTAGAATTCCAAGGCGACTCTAAGTAAGGAGATTCAAGTAAGTGTACCCCCTATTTTTTAGTTCATGATTTAATATAAGCATACTCAACTTTCCTCAGTTCATGTTTGTACTGCAACTATACCTTATTTTTGATGAACTTATGTTAAGGTATGCCATGATGTTTGCTCAGATCGTCTAAATTAAGGAAGAATTTTTGTTAACTTCATGTTTAAAAGGAGCTCGGTTATGTATTTTTATAAAGATCTCCGATTAATCTTACTTACTTGCATGAAATTTGGCCACGAATAAGTTTTTAAGATATCTAATTATAATATGCGTAAAATTACCTCTGGCTTTTGTTAAAAAGACCTTCGGCTTATGATAAATGATCTCCGACTTTTGTTAAAAAGACCTTCGGCTTTTGTTAAAAGGATCTTTGGGTTTTAATAAATGACCTCCGGTTTTTGACATAAGACCTCCGGTTTTTGATAAATGAGACCTTTGTCACTTTGATTAAAGATCTTTGGTTTTAAGACGTTAAAAAAAAGGCTATTAATGTCATACGGACTTCAGTTATTGAAGTTAAGAATGAAGGCTACAAGAACAAGGAAAAATATATGTAATCCAGACAGCAAGGGGAACTCTATGTTATCCGACTTTTCAAATACGATAGATGGCCATCGAACTATATGAACTTTGATCTGAGTTTTCATTAAGCTTGCTGTTAAAATTGGATGAAGGATATTGGTGTGACTCTCGAGGACTACCCCTAGGCCACGGGGGAATTTCTGGTGGCAAAGGCTTATGGACTACAGCCCCGTATGTCGGCTGAAAGGCATTACCGCCCGCCTCTGAGAGTATAATAGGAGGATACGGCCTTAGGTTGTGGGGTAGCACACAACCCTTTCTCGATGTTGTCCGCTCCCGTCCGATCCCTAAAGATGATAAGTATTCTATATAGTTTTATGACTCTTACGATGTTGAAGACAAGACACTAAGAATAAGAACGAAGATTTCTGAACTTAAAGAAGAAATAATATAGTGAATTTCTTACCCGCATGCGAAGCTTATGTTACAGTCCACTACATTGATCTGATATACATATATATATATGTTAATGTTTATCGCATGCGGGTACCTTGCTGGGCTTTGTAGCTCACTCCTTCTGTTTTACAGATGATGAGAAGCTTATGGTGGATGAAATTGAATAGAGTCTTACGAGATAGCTAGACGGCGTAGCTGGTTGGAGTTGATCGGCGAATGAGCAAAGGAATTGATGTATTCACTTTTGATATTTTGGGAAAGATTTGTGAAACATTTCCATTGTAAAATTAATGGATATTAGTATGTTTCCACATTGCTAGATGGGAGGATGAAGTTTGACATTCCTAGTAGCATCTCAACTCATGTCAAGGTCTTCGTATCTGACTGACCTCAACGCTGGCCGGTCAGCTGAGAGTATAAAACTTTGATGGCCAACTTAAGGAGTTCGGCCTTATGTGATTCTGTGCATGCAAAGTCCAAGATAAAAATAGAAGAAAAGAAAGAAAGAAATTTTTTATAACCACCTAGTTATCCGAAATATACGTAATTATACCATAGATGTTCTATAGGTTAGGATTGACGGCGGCCGCATGTGGTGGAATACGTCGAGTCCGTCACAAATTGGTATCAGAGAGAGAACTAGATGCTTTAGGTTCGATCTAAATCTATGCGGAAACTTGGGACAGGATTAGTTAAGGCTGAAGGGGGTTAGTATTAATTATGCTTAGGACGGAATACTATGTGTTGGCCACCTCTGGCTAGTGAGCTGACCAAAATGTTCTTTTTAGAAATCAAAGTAGTTGCTGAGAAATGTCTAATAGAGGGAAACAAGCTGTCCGGACTAACAACCCTCTGGACCCAGAGGCAAGATATTTGAATCTGTTAAACAGGATGGCTGATGTCATAGAAGCGTTGGCTCCACCAGCTCCGGTGACCGCCCCAATTCTTGTCCATCGGGGGACGTCAGTCTACGATAGCTTTACCAATGAGCAAATTTCTGAATTCTCCGGAGAACCCGATCTGTTGAAAGCGGACACCTGGATCCAACGACTGAAGAAGGTGTTCGCAATGATTAAGTGTCCTGCTGAAGATAAAGTTTTATTTGCCACCCATAAGCTGGTGGGTGAGGCCCACCATTAGTGGGAGATGCAGAAGAGAGTCCTTGAGATACTGGAAAGGGAAATTACTTGGGGAATGTTTGTAGCAGCATTCTTGGAGAAATATTTTTCTGCTAGCCTTCGTGGACAGAAGGGAGATGAATTCCTTCGTTTAAGGCAACACACTCGCACCGTAGCCAAATATGATGCAAAATTTACAAAACTGTCCCGCTATACTCCTCATATGGTGGAAGATCAGGAGAGAAAGGCTAGAAGGTTCTTTCAAGGTTTGGGAGACAACATCAGGAGACATCTCTCAACTCTGAAGTTGGGCACTTATGGGGAGATAGAATTTGAAATAGAATTGGTGCCAGGATCAGCGCCAATATCTAAAGCACTATATAGGATGGTGCCGGCTAAACTTAAAGAATTAAAGCAGCAATTGCAAGAGTTATTAGATAAGGGTTTTATCCAGCCAAGTGTGTCCCCATGGGACGCACCAGTCCTATTTGTAAGAAAGAAGGATGGAACCTTAAGATTGTGCGTGGATTATCGGGAGTTGAACAAGATTACCATTAAGAATAAACATCCCTTGCCAATGATAGACGACCTCCTTGATCAATTACAATGAGCTTGCGTATTCTTAAAAATCGACCTTAGATCCGGTTATCATCAGCTCCGAATCAGAAAAGACGATGTAGCAAAGACTTCCTTTCGAACTAAATATAGGCACTATGAGTTTGTAATGCTGCCATTTGGATTAACTAACGCGCCAGCCGAATTTATGGACTTGATGAACCATGTTTTTCAGCCCTACTTGGACAAATTTTTTATAGTCTTTATTGATGACATCCTTGTTTATTCGAACGGTCGTCAAGATCATGAGGAACATTTAAGGTTACACTTTTGATTCTTAGGGAACACCGGCTGTTCGTCAAACTAAATAAGTGTGAATTTTGGATAAAAGAAGTGGGGTTCCTTGGTCACATCATTTCCAAGGAGGGGATTTCTTTCGACCCTAAGAAGGTGGAGGCAGTGGTGAAATGGAATCGGCCAACCTCTGTGACCGAGGTGTGGAGCTTTTTAGGCATGGCCAGATATTATCGACTGTTTGTGGAGAACTTCTCCCGAATTGCCTTGCGACTCACCCAACTAACATAGAAAGAGGTTAAGTTTGATTGGACCGACGACTGTGAAGGGAGCTTTCAGGTACTAAAGGACCGGCTAACTTCTGCACCGATCCTAACCATTCCAGATGAATCAAGAGGGCTAATTGTATATTATGATGCCTCAAAATTTTGATTGGGCTGTGTTTTAATGCAACACGGAAGGGTGGTCGCCTATGGATTGCATCAATTAAAGGATCATGAAAGGAATTATCCAATTCACGATCTAGAATTGGTTGCAGTAGTATTCGCACTAAAAATCTGGAGACATTACCTGTTTGGTGAGAGATTCTTGGCCTACTCTGATCATAAAAGTTTAAAGTATTTATTTTCTCAAAAGAAGCTGAACATGCGGCAACGAAGGTGGATTGAATTTCTAAAGGATTATGACTGTGAAATCTAGTACGAACCTGGTAAGGCCAATGTGGTCGCCAATGCATTAAGTCGACAACCAAGTTATTTGGCAAGGATGCAGGTCAAGCAAATGGAGATGTTGGACTATCTAATGCACTATGATATCCAACGATATGTTCGAGAAAAGTGAATGACTTTATCATATCTTTAAGTCCAGCCAGAAGTGATAAATGAGATTAAGGAAAAGCAGGTAAATGACCCCTTTCTTATGAATATTATGGGTGATCTGAACAAAAATTCCAGAATTGATTTTTATGTTAGGTCAGATGGAGTGTTGAGATTTAGGGATCGGTTGTGTGTGCTAGACGATAAAGAATTGAAGGAGAAAATTTTAAAGGAAGCCCACCGATCACGGTATACAATCCATCCAAGAGTCAATAAGATGTACCAGGACTTAAAGAAAACGTTCTGGTGGAGGAATATGAAGAGGGACATCACATCTTATGTAGAGAAATGTCTTGTGTGCCAACAAGTGAAAGCAGAAAAGAGAAAGCCATCTGGGTTGTCACAACCGATGCTGCTTCCATTCTGGAAATGGGAGGATGTTACCATGGACTTCATGACCGGTCTGCCAAGGACGCCAAGAAAACATGATGCCGTTTGGGTTATCATTGACCGGCTGACAAAGTCAACCCATTTCTTAGCAATTCGGACGACTTACTCCCGTAATAAGATGGCCCAGCTGTTTGTAAGCGAAATCGTCAGGCTTCATGGTGTGCCTGCCTCTATTGTATCTAATAGGGACCCTCGCTTTGTTTCAAGATTTTGGAAAAGTTTGCATAAAGAATTTGGAACGGAGTTAAAATTCGTTACCGCCTTTCATCCGCAAACTGACGATCAGTCAGAACAGACGATCCAGATCCTTGAGGATATGTTAAGAGCTTCGATCTTGGAAATGAATGGGACTTGGGATAATTTCTTGGCCTTGGCAGAATTTGTATATAATAATAGCTATTAAGCCAGCATAGGTATGACTCCTTTTGAGGCGTTATATGGAAGGAAGTGTAGATCGCCGATCCACTGGGAGAAAATCGAAGATAAAAGAATTTTAGGTCCTAAAATTGTTAAAAAGACGGGGGAAAAGATAAAGCTTGTACATTAGAATTTGAGGGTTGCCCGGAGCAGACAAAAGAGCTATGAAGACCAGAGAAGATCTGCATTGAAGTTTGACGTAGCCGACTTTGTATTTCTAAAAGTGTTGCCATCTAAAGGGATATCCAGATTCGAGGTAAAAGGGAAGCTGAAGCCACGATTTATTGGCCCTTTCGAGGTTTCAGAAAGAATAGGAGAGGTGGCCTACAGACTGGCGCTACCACCAAGCTTAGTGGAAGTACATGACGTATTTTATGTATCAATGCTTAGGAAATATGCTCATGATCCTGCACATGTGATTGAGTTCCAGCCTTTGACAATTGATAAGGACTTATCCTATGTAGAGGAACCGTTACAGATTTTGGATCGAAAGGAACAAAGGCTACGTACAAAATCAATCTCCTTGATAAAGGTACTTTGGAAGAATCACTCTCCTGAAGAAATAACTTGGGAACGAGAGGAAGAGATTTGGAGCAAGTATCCCTACTTGATTACTTAAGGTTAGTAACTTCATTTAAAAATTTCGAGGACGAAATTTCTATAAGTAAGGGAGAATTGTAATGTACCAAATTTGTGAGATCTTTTGTCATCGAAAATATAAGGACCAAATTCTTTTGTGTCAAGAGAATGGCAAAGTGGTGAAGGGAAATTAATCTGGTCGATGCCTGTTGACCGAAAAACGTGAGGGAAAATTTAACCGGTCAATGCTAGTTGACCAAAAACATGAAGGAAAACTTATTCGGTCAACACTAGTTGATCAGAAGGGATGAAGGAGCCATTACATGAATTGAAAGCAAATCGGGGTAGTTTATGTGACCGGAATTAAGATGTTGACCGACACCATGATGTTGACTGGCGCCAAGAAGGAGGCCGAAAGTGTTGAGACGAGAGAAAGCCATGAAGGCCAGCCGTCGTATAACCCAACTCATGTCCATTGTAAAATTAATGGATATTAGTGTGTTTTCGCTTTGCTATATGGGAGGATGAAGTTTGACATTCCTAGTAGAATCTCAACTCTTGTCAATGTCTTCGTATCTGACAGACCTTAACGCTGGCCGGTCAGCTGAGAGCATAAAACTTTGATGGCCAACTCAAGGAGTTCGGCCTTATATGATCATGTGCATGCAAAGTCCAAGATAAAAATAGAAGAAAAGAAAGAAAGAAAATTTTTATGACCACCTAGTTATCCGAAATGTTCATAATTATACCATATATGTTCGATAGGTTAGGATTGACGGTGGCCGTATGTGGTGGAGTACGTCTTGTCCGTCACACAAACAAGTATGTAATCCCCAGTTCATAGTTCATTCGTATCAGATC
>JAODPA010094909.1:0-16872 GCA_025585075.1 Nepenthes mirabilis | reverse complement strand
ACTTACTTCCCAAAAAAAAAAAAAAAAGAATTTACCACATAGAGATGATTACCCCATGGAGATGTTTCTTCCTTTTTCATTCGATCTTGCTGTGGACAGAGAGGCAAACGTTTCAAGCTACTTCAAGTCTGAACAGGGATAATTCTTAGGTGTCCTTAAGTGATAAGGTTATGTCACAATGAGGATGCTGTGAAAGAACGACTATGTATGCTGCCGCTGCCTCTTTCTAAACTTAGCTACTTTGCAAATTGGCTGCGAAGGGAGGGTGCTCTGAAGGGATTGCAGTTAGATACTTTCTCGGTTTGATCTTTTCAAAAGTAGCTGAGGCCATGTGAGCATCAATAGAGACTTAATTTTCCTCAAAATCTGATTTGGAAATCTCAGGCATGCTTCGAAACATCCCTTTTGCCTTGGGTGATACCTTGCAAGATATGCCTGAACTTGGGTAATCTGCAGAGAAGGTATCTGGTATTTGAAGTTTTATTTACGGAAATCATATCGCATGAGCTTAGCATGTGTTCTGTTTTTGGTGAATTGGCATGGAAGTTGTGGTCTCCTTCCTTCTCTTCCCAGTTTTACCCGGTTCAGGCAGGGTAGGTTCATGCTAAGGTCTGTGGCTCGGGAACACAGAAATAATTTCTTATAAAATAGATAAGTAGAAATAATTCTTTAGGTTGTGATTTGGTTGTGTGGAAAGGAAGAAATTGAGGGCTTCTGCCCATTATTTTCAATATTATTGGATTCCGTAGACATATTGTTTCCTTGATACCTTTCCTTTTGGTGTACTTTTTTTCTGGTGTAATAGTTCTTGTACATGGATGATGCCTCCTTCACAGTGACCGTGCCAGAAACTTGACATTCGGGCGCCCCAAGTATAGAGTGCATCTACACTTCCTTTTTAGCTATCCATGTCCACATATGAACACTTCTTTCATTAGCAATAATGATATCAATATCTATTTCTGCTGATGTTAATAAGGTGTTCGATCTCTTTTCATACCTAATTTCCCTCATGTTTATTATATGGTTTCTAGGGGTCTTGCTTGGCAAGTCTGTCTTTGAATTTGTTTACCCATCGTGTCCCACATAGGAAAGTTGGAGGTAAAACCTCCAACTTATAAGTTTGGGGGCTCTCCCTCTGAACTTATACACGCATCAATAGTGTTTTCATTGAAGTCGGCCCAGACTTGGAGAGAGCTACCTGCAGAGGGTTTTGACCGAAAAGGGTTACCGGAGAGGATTACCTGCGGAAGGGTTGACTCGCTGTCGGTGCGCCGGGATAGAGTGAAGTGTCGCAGAGTGAAAGCCGCCGGGTGAAGTGTCACAGAGTACAGCCGTCGAGGTCTGCAACTGTCGAAAGGGAGAGGAATGATACGTGTCCCACATTGCAAAGCTGGAGGCAAAACCTCCAACTTATAAGTTTGGGGGACTTTCCCCCCATATGACGTCCTTTTGGGGTAGGCTTTTCCTCTAAACTTGTGTATGCATCAATGGTGAAACAGAAAGGGGTTGGGAGGCACGTGCAATATTCAGGAAAGGAACATTAAACATCATGTAGCATTCAATAATATTGCCCGAGCACTTCATCTTCAGGTCGAAGTTAGTGAATGAGCATCCGAGGGTGTATCGAAGGCTTTGTAACATTGCTGTTTTCATCAAAATAACATTATCCTCAAGGTTGAATGAGAGAAAAAGTTGACAAAATTCAGCAATAGATTCCCACGTGAACTCCTTCGAGGACTGATATGGCCATTTGACAAGGACTTGAGGAATAATCTAACCATTATGTAATGTCTCTTGAAACCTAAGTAGCTGATGAGGATGCAGAAGCGGCAAGGACCCCAGGCTTCGGGTGGTAGAATAGCAGATTGAGCTGGGTGAGCCGACTCTTTCCATTGAAATTTGTGTGGGGAGCATGGCAAACCTGCCTGCTTGGACCTGAAATCTTTTGCAATTTCAGCAGCCTGGAAGATGGACAGCTTTGGCGTCATAGGGTTGTTGGGAAAAATTGCGAGACCAAATGCCATAATCAAAGCCCATATGAAGCACAATACAGAAGCAGCCAATGCTTGTGGGAGGGAAGCAAGAAGTCCCCCAATGTTTTCCAAAAATGAAAAGATTAATGCTTTAGAAGTACCTGTTTGGCAGTGTTTCGTTGTATAAGAATATTTTCTGCATGCATCAATGATGATGATTGAAGTAGGTATATTAGTGCTGCTGCTTTCGTAATTGTGAACTCCACTGGCTGTCAAAAAGAATGCATGTGCCCATTTGGTTGTAGCGCTGAGGGCAATTGCATACATCTGGAATATCCAATGGCCAGAAATGGATACGCTTTGGAGATACGGGGAAAATTTGAGAACCAATAGTATTTGGGGTATGCTTATTCCCACATAGCTATTAGCTTGAGGGAATCCTGGGCTGAAAAATGCCAAACCTATGGCAAAATTTGTTTGGGCTACTATGACCGGATTTATGAATTTGAATGGTTGAGGCATGAGTCTGCTGATCCCCAAAAAGCTTTGGAATATTAAACCAACAATTATAGCCCCTTGCGATGCTCTCATAGTGTGACTTAATTTATGTTTTGTAAGGTTCCAAAGCTTTGCAAAATGCATGGCAACTAATGCTGGCGTCAAAAACACAACGGAGTTTCCTTGAACCACTGGAAACCGAGTACCGCAGTGAGAATATAGTATTGTGGTAGTGCCAGGAAACAACAGCATTGTGAAAATCACATCTGTTGTATCCTTATAATAATGCCGAATGCCTGAGGTGAGGGAAAAGCAACTTCCACTTGCCCAAGGTGAGGACAACGGCAACCCATGGGGAGTATTCATCAGTGGAGTCCAGCCATCAAATGAGAAGCCAACATACTTGTATATTTCCAGCGAACAGTATGCATTTGAGGGTAGGAACCTCAGCACCTTCCGATTTTCACGAGTGAAAAGACGAGGAACCCACATTCCGTGATAACCCCGTGTTCCAAAGTGGAAGTAGTGGTCGTCAGTTTCTTCAAACAAGTTCAGCCCATTTAGGATACTATTTAAACACATGATTATGCACAATATTTCCTAAGGCAAACAGTCCTAGCTCACGGGCTCTATCTATCAAGGAGTTGAGCTCTTCCAGAGTACTAGAATAGCTTCTTGGTTCAAAACAATTTGTCACATGGCACCCTAAACTAGCAAAATAAGAGTGCTCCTGAATAGCCATTATCTGAACAGCATTGAACCTTTTAGTACGGGGAAGCATATTGTTAACAATAGGCTCCGTACCACCCATGCCGATAAGTGACTCATAAATCCTGAGAGACTTCGGCCTCTTTGGCTGAGGATGTTTAAATACATATGCCTCCTCATCTGGGGAAGCATGGGGTATCAGTGCTGAACCGGTTGCCTGGTTTGGCAATACGATCTTCCAAGCACCGACCTCATTTCCAGCCGGCGCCTCAACCGTAGGATTTCGGTTGCTGAAGCCTCCAATTAATAATGTTGGTTTTCCTCCATAGGGCCCTTCCATGTAAATAATCCTTGAGTCTTCTCGGCTGAAATCAAGCTACTCATACCCTCGAAAAAATGATAGCAAGCTAACTGGGTCACATGAAGCAATAGAAGTTTCTATATCTACTTTATCATCTTCAACTTTAGATGAGGTACGGAGGGGTTCTTGTTGGTCACTACTCTCGAGTTGAGGTTCGACTTCATGCGTTGCTTGAGCCTCAATTAGAATTGCATCAGAAAGTTTTGATTGATCAAGGGAGGATGAGGAGCCATCACTCTCAATGCCTGGATCCAGATTTGTTGCAAAAGTAGCTACTATTGCATATCGGAAGGCCCACTTAGACGAGGACTTTTGAGCAAAGATTTGTCCTGGAGTACAAATTGAGAAGGGCTTGAAATCTGCCCTATAAGCAAAAGCCGTAGAAGTCTAGCAAAGTGGGGATAGAGTAGCTTCGTGATTCAATGAGGAGGAACGGTTGTCAAGTTGGGAGGGTAGAACTATTGGTGAGATTTGTGTTAGAGTTTTAGAGGTGATACTTGAGGTGTTTTGCTGTATGGTCGCCTCCAACTCCTTGAACACCTTCGACCTTGCTGGTATGAGGGTTAGAGGATGGACAGCCACAGATGGAGAAACCACAAGTGAGGAAGGATTTACTGACCAGTTTCGCTCGATTCTGTTGAGCGATGGAAGAATGTCCGCAATAGAGTGCTGAATAGTCTTGGTGGTGGAAGAAATTTTGGCGGGTTGTTCTGTATGCTGTCGGATGGTCGTTGTCTGCCGGTGGGCAGTCACGACAACGCTCTTCATCTCCTTCGATAGCCTTGCAACGGCAGCTTCGAAAGCCTGCAGCGCTTAGTCTTCGGTCATCATCGCCTCTACCGTGGTCTCAATAAGAGTACCAATGATGCTTGCTTGAAGGCCACGAGCAGTACAACAGAGGAAAAGAAAGGAAGGGGAGTTCGGCAAAGAAGTGAAGCAAAGAGAAAGGGAAAGGAAAACAGTAGGAAAATGTCAGGTAGAGATAGGTCAAGGGGGAAGCAGAGAAGAGGGAACAGGGGAAAGGGCTGAGAGAGAGAGAAGAAGAATTGAGAAGTGAGTGTCAAAAAAAGTGATTTTCCATTTCTTCATTCAGCACAGTAATGGCCTTCTTAAACAGGGGAGGGCAACTGCCCATGGGCCTACTAAACAAACGCAGAACAAACTGAACAACAAAGAGGAAAAGAAAAACAGAAAGGGGTTTGGGGGGCACGTGCAGTATTCAGAAAAGGAAAATTAAATATCATGTTGCATTCAGTAATATTGCCCAAACACTTCGTCTTCAGGTCGAAGTCAGTGAGTGAGCGTCCGAGGGTGTATCGAAGGCTTTGTAACAGTAGGGCAAAGCAAATGCTCTGATGAGAAGATAGTGGATTAGGAGTGTTATCACACCCTGCAAGCTCTTAGCTCCCCCTTGCCTACCGTCCATCAATTGAATAGTGGGCTTCGCTAAAAAGCATTGACTATGTTGATTAAAACACCCTCACCACTTTTGCCTCGGTGGCTTCATCTCTCCTGTTCTTTAGTGAACCGGATTAACCACTTAGAGTCTACTTCAACTAGTTTCAGTATTAAATCATGAATAAACTCTACCAAGGATTGCCAACCATTTCGTGCTAAGTTTCCTCCATCTTTAAAAACAAAATGAATCAAATGTATGACCTTCCTCTAGTGAGCCCAAAAGCATGAGGTTGGATACACAGACATCAAACTATTAAACTAATAATTGTTATAATACTATATTGGGAACCCTGCACATAGGAGGAGCAACTAAATTGCAATAAGTTCCACCAAGTTCGAACTGAGGACTACTGACGTGTTGCGCATAACAATAGTATTATGACAAGAACACATCGGATAATGAATTTACGTGGCTTACTCTTAGGATGAGAACTATGTCCACGGATACAAGATGATGCTGATTTTCTCTATTTTCAATAGCGTACAAGTGATGGAAGAAATCCAATCATATTCTACGGTCCAAAGACATTTGGCTATTTCAATGAATATCCGAACACTCAACTGAAACATAAGGTGCACTGCTAAAGGTTTGTACGCCCTGCTAGATGTGTTTGATGCGCTTGACTTATTTTCATACCTTTCAATGAGTAGATACAAATGTTATCTACTTAGTTAATACAAGTGTGTGATTCTTAGGTGTGATTAAATGGGGTATTAACGATGGATACACAGTTCATAACTCTTGTCATCAGAGCTATCTTCAATACTTCTCAATTCCCATGGCATTATCATTGCATTGCTATCTTTTAAAAAGCATCAATGCCTCACACTCACCCATGTGAGCATTAACCGGGCTAATGGACAATGGACTACCTGGATATTCCATCAATAGGAGTAATGGCTTCACACGACTTATTAGGTTCCACTGAGGCAGGGACCAACATGCTGAACTTCCAGAGGCTGAGCTGTGAAGAGCTGACATATCAAGACTGAACCAACCAGGTCAAGCACCAAACCTTGGGACCCAACATTACCGAAGTTTCGAAGAATCAACCAAACCAATACCCCGGCAACATGAAGTATTTGGGGGTTGAACTACCAAGGTTTATAGGGCCTAGACGTTAAGCTTGCAGTGTTGAAGTGAGTAGATGCGTTTGTAGTGGCTGATGTGGGGAAATGAACGGCAACGTTGCAGTTCCTTTTTGATGATATTGTTGTAATCATACTAAGGGGGTACCGATGTAATTAGGCTAGTGGACATCATTGGGCTTTTCAGTTGATTATATAAGCTATTGGAAACCAAATTGCGATATGTTTGTTTAACTTTGAATTTGTGCATCTCAGCTGCTATAAGCTTGGGACCCTTTGGGTTATTTTTATCAGCTAGCCTAGAATTTGCTCTATGTATATGGGATTATTTAGAGTCAATTCTCTGATTATACTTAAGAGGTTTGTTGTTATCCTTTCATTCCCATCACCATTGTCATCGTTGATTTCTACTATTAAGTCGATATACACATTTCTTCATATTTTTCTGTTGTCTGAATATTTGTGAGTGATGAACAAACTGGTTTGGCTTGATAATGTATACCTGGATGTGAGTCTGTATCATACTATCAGTTTATATTCATCCTTATCTTACCTACAGCAGAATATTGTATAACCCAGAAATGCAAGAGAAGCTGTCTCACGTCATTTGGGTGTGTAACATATTTGTGGTTTAAAGCAGATTATTCTCTTTGACGTCTTTTAAAATTGATTCTAGACTTTAATGTTTAATATGTTGAGCAAGCTACTGAGAATCCTGAAATTGTGAAAGTTTGGAGAAGTGACAATGAAAGAGAGATTTTTTATCATCCCACTATCACAGGTGAAAAGTGCTAGCTTATTTGTATTGAAGTTGTCAAACTAGGGGTTGTACAATAATCGAGAGAAGGACCTCTTTCGGGTATACTGGGCAAGGACATAGCCAACGGCAGCCTGGCAACCCCCTTGCCTCTTCCAATCCCCATGTCCGCCCCTCACATTGTTCTAATAGAATTGTTTTTTACACATTGGAAGGTTCCTTTTTATGGGTTTCCTTTTTGTGTGTTTTACATCATCTTCTGTTCTTTTGGCTAGAGTCTCTCCACTGTAAGCTTCATAAATAGTTTGCCTGTGATATTTCTACCTTCCTTTCATGTTTATACTTCCTAGGATTCCAAGTCAAAAAAGTATGTTTTGTTACTTCTGATGCCACATGGAAATCCTCCTTGCTGCTGTAGTCTTCTAATCCAAAAGGAAATTAAGGTCCTCTTCCTGTAAATTTTGAAAAGCATCAAACATCCTTCTCCATTATTGTTGCTAACATGCATATATATGTACATGGTAGAATTCATAACGACTCTACCGGATAAATGAATCAGCACCTTCGCCACTTTAACCCTATAATAATGTAACCTGTTTCCTCTAAAGTGCCTTACGAGTCTTGTGCCGTCTCATGAATCTAGACTTAAACCTCCCAAATTCACAAATTCATCATCAATTCTGCAAAAAGCAAAGCACAGCTATTAGAAACTTCCAATTGATCTCTTGAGTGTAGTGGACAAAGTGAACAGAAAGAACATGTTGGAAGGCTAGTTCAAGTTGTTTTGGCTGCATGATCATTGCCTCCTCAGACCTGCTTCATTCCTCCTCAAACCCTTGGTGATCAAGATGCTCAAATTCCTTCAATCACTCTCTTTTTTCTTTTATTTTTTTCTGAAAATCCTGTTTCACATAGACCCTCATTTGCAATCATTTTATTCATTTGTGACAATAAAGTTGGCCTGCAGCATTATATGATATGCCTTAAATAGCTAATGGAAGCTTAACCCAACTACATACGTTGCACATGCTTCTTGAATCAGGTACCCAAGGCCATAACTGCATGTGTCTCCATGAGTTGAAGTATGCTCTGACCAAATGGAGGGCCTTGACTTGGGGTGTAAACTGGCCAGGCCAAAATGAGCTTTGACATGTTTAAGCTTTTTTTTTTCCTTTTTTGAATTTTATAGACATTGAGCTTGCATTTGAGCTGGAGCTTGAGCTGAGCTTTTAGACTACCCATGCTTAGGCTTGTTTATTTAGTTATCAAATGAGTCTTAGCTTGTTCACTTTTTATTATTTATGGTTTAAAATCATTTAGTAAAAATATCTTTTGCATTTATTTTGCACTGGAAATCTCAACTAAATTTACCTAGCACATTGGTCATAATTTTGATTCAAGTTATTGTGAATTTTTTATTAAATAGTTACATGAAATTATGTACCATAACTTTTAGTTGTCCTGATTGATGCAACCTTTATGACCATAATTAATTAGTAAATAACTCAATGAACAATTAGTGCTATGTGAAGCAAAACAAAAGGTAAGTTAGGTCGAAAATCAAATATATACCCCCATCAAGTGGCCTTAACTGAGCACAAGGAATCTTTTAAACTGCCCTGTAATGAGTTTCTAAATGAGCTGTTCATTAACACAAACGTGCCTAGTCTTTTTAAGCTTTTTTGTTTATTTAGTGAACATGCTTTGGTTGAGTTGTGCCTCTTAGTGAGCTGCTTGCTAAGCGTACTTGTTCTCTTCTAACACTTCCTCTGACATAATTGGTTGATTAATAGCAACCATTGCCATAGCTTGAGTAGTGGCAGATAGGGTCAATTATTACTCTTGGTGGATACAGGAATTCAGCTTTAAACTTTTGTTATGTTATCCTATTTATTTTGTATTGTTCCTTCTTTAAATGCTAAATTGTGCTAGCATTGAAATACAAATAAGAGAGATTCAATGTCTTGTAAAAGCTATTATTGTCATTTATGGAACTGTGAAGGGTTCTCTCCCAAAGCTGGCTTCTCCTGTAATGGATTATTCCTGTATATATCTTTATCAAATCCGGTTTCTTGGTGTAATACTAATTGTCCAGGTAGCTAGGCCTTCAGCTTTCTGAGTTCTTATTTTTAGGGGTATGGATTATCGTATTTCTAATATCCCTCGTTTTCTGCATTTCAGAGGCACATAATGATATTGTGAGGTAAATGTTATTGCCAGAAAATGGTGATGTTTGCTGCAACTGTTTAAGTCAATATTTGAACTAAATTTGTATGTGTAGTGGATAATATTTTTTGTTTGTAAAAGAATAATATTATGTTGAAAATATTTTGCCAGCTACCTAGATATTTATGTTTAAAATATTCTAATTATCTTATCAAATCATGTTTTGTACAAGGTTACAAAATGTGGGGGTTTTCATTATTTTTTTTGGCCAGTGTGTGATTGTTTTGATGTTATGAGTGTTATATGTATCAACATAATAGATAATAACTAAAATTGTGGGATATAATCAGCCATTAATTTACATATGAATCCATATTATTTGCCTTTACATAGTTGGGGCAATGGTACAACAATAGCCATATAACTGGATTATGGTGATTAATTTTGTGTTTTCCCTCTTCTCAGCATCCATTCTGTGCAAGTTTCTTCCCCCTGGGGGCTTTGTTTTAATCAATCTTGTTGCAGATGTTCATATTCCCATATGTACCATACAGTATAGTGGATGCTTGTGGAAGGGAGGGAGATTGAGAATTGAGAAGGCAAGAGAACATTATTTTTATCGTTTGAGACATGAATGGGCAGAAGATGGAGAGAATGGTAAAGGGGCACACAATAATGATGCTGATGCACGGGAGAACATAGTTTCTTCAGTGAAGGCTGGGAGAGACCTTGATACCAAAGCATTGCAAATTCGGATGTTCTTTCCCAAATTGAGAAAGGTATGCAGCAATATATGCTATACCATCATTGTTCCCCTTTTTTTTCTGTTTTATACGGAGATAATTCATCAAGACTGGGAAAAGGTGAAAGAAAGGGAATAAGTAGGGAGGGTATGGGTCAATTCAAGATCTGTTCAAGCCTGATGTGCATCTTAAGTCTATACCTTCACGCATTTGCTGCTTGATATGTAATGGCAAAATGCCATAAGAGGATGTAGCCATGCCTAAATCATCTTGCTCCTGCTGCTATGTGGTTTTTAAACTCATTAGCTCCTTTTTAATAAATAAAGGAAGCTCTAATGCCCAGTTTTAAGGTTAAATATCTTCTGAGACTGAATTGCATGCAGGTAAAATCGCTGCCTTGCAGAGGGATTGGCAAACACAAATATAGTTTCAAGCGTTTTGAGTCTTCAGTTCTTCCACTTCATATCTGTGATTGTCCACAGCATTCTGGCCCTTTTCAGACTGCCAAAAGAAAACAAGTTGATGACCCCAAAAGACTGAATGGTGGGATGAATGAGGAAGAGGTTAACTTGATGAATTCGATAATGAGCAAGCTCTTATAGAGAGAGTGATTCAAAGACTGTTTGTGTTGGTCCTTATCTTTCCTCGCAAAGAGATGTCGAATCTCTTGATGATGCACCAGCTGACAAGAGTGAAGATCATGATGCAACAGATGATGACAACCTAATGATTAACATGATTCCTGGAAAGAATAATGGGATTTCTTTGTTAGAAAGTGAGAAGCAACTCACGAGCTCAACTAATTAGGTAGGCGTTTATGTTTTTATGATTTACTAAGGATTTTCTTAGGAGTTTACTGCAGGCTTGAGGGGTTGCGCAACTGCCTTCAAGCCCATGCTGCTTGACCCATAATCAGGAGTCTTATTTTGCCTGAATTTCTCTTTGCTGTCATTGATTACTCAGGTGAAAAGATCAAATAAACCACAAATTTCTGAGGATATGCTCTCTTTGGGAAGGCTAGGGATTCAGAAAAGAAAGGCTGTACCAATTGACAAGAAGAGGAAATCAGTTCAGATTGAACACTATGGAAAAGTGTTGGTGTCTCCTACACATAAAAGGAGGAGAAGTTTGCACATTCCACGAGATCGGTTAGAAGAGCTTGTGGAATCATCAGCTAGTGAACAAGAAACCTCTGCCAAGCAATCAGTGGAAAAAGGTTTTGGGCTGCAGAAGTCAGCACAGATGGGGGTTAGTAAGTCATTCAGCCTGTCACGTCGATCTGGTGGTGTTTGTAGCAATGAGGAACTGCCTGAATCCGGTAATCCCAATTCATCTGATAGCAACAAGGAGAAGCATTTTATGGATGTGTCAAAGGATGGAAACTTGGATGGTGAATCAAGCCAGTTGAAAGAGCGAGTTGCACTCTCAAAAGCTCAGGCTGCCAGACAAGATCTGGATCCAAACAAAGCAGCCAGAGGGGCCTCATGGCTACGGAAATGATCGTGGACCCAACTTGTCGGCAATGGGAATGGAACTTCATTTAGCACCTCACAAATTTTGTCCGGAACTAATTTTGAGAAGCCAAACGTGGAAGAGCCTGATGGCATTAACAGCAATCATTTGGATTTTGTGAAAAGGAAAATAATTGACATGGGTACAGATGGTTGTCAAGTTTTATATCCCCAAAAGGAGGTGTTGCTGACTGCTGCTCTGACTTTCGATGTGGCTTTTCCGTATGAGAACAAGCCGAGCCCTTCTCAGTCAGACAAGAGGCATGGTCAAGAACATGAGAGACGGGACAAAGTTTCTTGCTGTGATGAACCCTCCGCTTCAACTTCTCAGAAGATACGCAATTATGGGCCAATGAAAATGGCTGATGCAACTCGTGAAATGAGTGAAAGTTGCCCTTTCATGGGGAGTGCTGCTTCAGTTAAGGAATGGACGAGTGCTAAAGCAGCTTTAAGCGGCTCGCTCAGGAGAAAGTGAGTTCCCGTCCCGTTCGAATAGCCATGTTATTTTATATATATATATATATTTGGGTTTACAATGGGAAGACACTGGAGACAATTTTTTTTATCAGTCTATACTCGCAAAGGTTATTATTATTATTATTTTTTATTTAATCTTTTATCGATCCAACGATGAAATCAAAATTTTGTGGTGATGGCTGTTATTTTCTCGGTGGGTTAGTTAACTTGTAATAGTTATTGCAAGATTTTGGATCGGTGGAGGCATTGTTTGCTTGATTCCTATGGCCAACACATGGGTTGAAATAATTACATATTTCTTATCTTTTTTTAATTCTACAATGTTGTAACACATAAATATGAAGTTTATATATCTAGGAGAATCTATATTAAAGCATAGACTTGACAACGAAAGGCAAGAGCTAGTTGCTCAAGAATCTTAAATCTCAAGAATTGTAACATGAAAGGACTTGGGGCATATCTCGGATATTTGTTAGAAATGGAGAAGATTAGTTATCGTTGTTCTCAAAGGAAGATGAGCGGAGAAAATATTTTGACACGATAGAATTGATTTCGCAAAGTTGAAAAGATGCCTGAAAGTTTGTGCCATTAGATCTTCTAATCTTTTAAATTGCTCTGTAGTAGCACCTATTGAATAAGTCTTTGCAACTCCATGTAACTACCGCACCGAAAAAAAATCAGAAGGCATGTGACTCTTTGCCACACCAATCTGAACGAAAGGCGCGAGTTATCGACAACAACAGTGACCGACACCCCTTTAAAAGATTCAATCTCCGGGGGAAATTAGTAATGACGTTGGCGATTTGACCTTGAGATTTCATAAATTTGAGCTCCACCTTCTTCTCAGCGAAACATTCTCTACAGCAACGGGGCTCTGTAAATATTTTGTTTCGCTAACAGAACAATGGAATCTTAGCCAATACTTATTACTGACTTGCCTACAAAAGTCTTCATTAGCTCTTCTTGTAGCATGTGAAGCTTCTTCAACAAATACGACGACCAAATGACCTGACAATTACAACTTAAAATGTACAGTGTAAATACACTCCAGTTCCATAGGAAAAACCTATCAATTGATTTTCTTTTTTTTAAAAAAAAAAAAAAAAAAAAGGCCATGTAAAGTAAGTAGTTCCCTAAAAGAAAACCAGCCCCATTGTTTCTTTTTTGTCTATCTGTGTCTTACGCCGAGTTATTATCACTATACCCAATAGACTTGAAAGAATTGACACGTAATCAAAATAGACCATGACCAAGTGTACCTTTAACATATCAGAGAATTCTTTTAGCCACAAGCTTTCATATAACAACTCATAAAAAATATAACAACTCATAAAATCAACCCTAAAGAGAATATCTTACCTCGTGCATGTTAAATCTCTTAAACTTCGGAAAAGGATTTTTGAGAAATATTGTATCTACCTTCCTAACATATTTATGCTTGACAATTTGAGTTACATGCCACAGGGTACTTACTAGATTGCTTTTTGCCAGGGATTGACCCAAATACATACAACCCAACGCAATGGAAGAAAATCCGAACCCATCGTCAATTGTTAGCTACTAAAATCGTGAGTACAAAAAATACAATAATATATAACGTTTTTAGTGTGAAAAACTCTTTTTAATTAAGAAAAAAATTACACAAATTCTCAATAAATCAACTATAAAAAGTGCCGGTTATAAAAACAGTTTCCAAAATTTCTTTACTACAATCCCAGTGAGAACGGGTGATTACAACTACCTTAATATACCCAATAACTCATATGAGAAATACAATAAAAAATAAGAATAATCAAACGAAAATATACTTCTAGAAATTATCTCTAAAATGGTATACCCGACCATGATAAAAAACGAAACTCAAATCGAACCTTAAACGGATGTCGAACCTCTTCCGCTTCTCTATTCTTCTCTTATCTCTCTATGCGGCACTCCTTGTGTGAGAATGGTTTGGAATTTAAAACTCTAAAACACGTTTGCTGCATTTTATACTGTGAACTAATGCTTCTGCCCATTAAACAAGACTCGAGCACAGGCACCACTGGAATTGGTGCTTGAGCTCCACCCAAGTGAGTCTCGAGCGCAGATGTGTCAGCAGTAAACTAGAATTGGCACTTAAGCGCGTCTCGTCGCGTGCCTCAGATCCTGGCATGAACCTCGCACGATCTTCCAATGACCTTTCATTTATTATGACACCTACAAGAAAATGACCAAAACCCAACAAATTTTTCCTCACAATCTTGTGGAGAACCTTTCGCCTTCACCAGCAACCGTCATCACCTACCCTTCGACAACTTCTCCTTCAATGGGATACCAACATTAGCCTTCGTAAGCCTAAATGATATCCTCTTTTGTTCTACCGAACCTAGAGTATTCTCACTCCCTTCTAGCTTCTCCTTAACGGTAGAATCACTCCCCCTTGCACTCCTCCTTAGTCTCTTCTTCTCGCCACCTTGACAAATGGCCCCATTGGTTACCTTAACATTATCCTTGACAACTAAAACCTTTAACAAGTATTGGTTTGATCGCTTACTTTTCCTTACACAATCGAGGCACCTTTGTTGAGTTTTCATTAGCCTTTTTTTGAACGCCATGCAAAAGTTTCTTCATTGAGTTTCCAGGTTGAAATCACATCCAAATATAAATTCGAGGCATATCTCACGCCCTTCAACATGAGCTTTGTCTCATTCCTTGTCCACAAGCTAACAACCCTGACTCCAATAACCCTCGACAAACCATTATTATCCATCTTCAATACTTCGTAATCCCCATGTTTATAGCTGGTGAATAGGGACTTCCTTGATATCGTATGGTATGAGGAACTGCTATCCATCATCCAATTAGTCTCCTAACTCGAAAAGCTCTGTGTCTCCTCTGCACGGACAATTAAAAGGTTTTTGTAGGAAATGATAGAGGCTTGATTATCTTCATCATGATCCCTCTTCTCTTGACACTCGTCTTTTTCCTCCTTCTCCTACTTCTTTTTTAGGCAATTTTATTTTATATGACCCTTTTTACTACAATGAAAGTACTCCATATCTTGAAATTTGGACTGATCGTTACTGTGACAGAACAGATTTTTTTTGTCCCCAGATAATTCCGTCATTACAGATATAGAAACTAAAACCTAAATAACAACTTAAAATTTTAAGGAAAAACGAACAAAATTTTCCCTAAAATTGAGCTAAACCGAATATAAGCAACCTGTCCATAACCTATACAGAGTATGCCCGATATCTAAACCTCAAATTTATGATCACAATACAAACACAAGATCAGTACAAGCACACAATTAACCAAATATCATTATCTACATCCTACAACATACGTACACAGGACCACAAATGTCATCCATGACTTTAATTCAACAACCCTATCTTCTATACTAAATTTTAGATGAAAGATATCGTCTAGAACCTGTATAAAATTCAGAAAAATATATAGCAAAAGCTGGACTATATACCTGCGGAAGTATAAATCTCTATCACATGCATCACATACATTTCGTATATAAGATCCATATACATATAATCCATATACAAAATTCAGTATTTACATTCAAATTATTTCCTTTCAAGGTCTCCAAAATATCTTCAAGTCTCTAAAAATCTTCAGCAAGACTTTAACTATTCCTTCTCATTTGGCACTAACTCAACTGTTTCATTTGGAGAAAAAATAGTAAAATAGTGAATCAAAATCTAACAGTATACCAAAAATATGCAATATAAACCTTTCGTGTAAATCACAATAAAATGAAGCATTTCACAGCATATAAAGTATAATGCAATAAGACAATGGCCACGAAAACATTAACAAAACATAAGTCAATATGCAAGTGCTGAAAATCATAAAATCGGTTTCAATTTCAATCGTTCTTTTAGATTCTAGCTCAATATTCTAAAGACCCAACTAGTATATCTTACTAGTCAAGGGGACAAATAATTGAGGATAGATTGTATTCAATCCACACAATCAAAGGCCGATGGTTCGATAGTATTTATCTCAATTCGATGGTTCAATGGTCCAAAGGTTCGATAACTTATTCTCGATTACCACTATAACGTTTTAAGGTATGCCGGAAAACTGTATCTAACTATACGATAGTCCTAGGTGCAATTTTCTTACTAATTACTTTAATTTAAACCTTTACTCAAAACTCTATAATCAAATTCATTATATTTCAAAACCAAGTCCAAACTCACGCAATCAATTCTTTATACGATTTCAGAAGACTTCCATAGTTTGATAATATAGTTCTACGCGGAGGTTTCAGATACAAATCATTTAATAAGCTTTATAAGGTAACAATTAACATTTAAATCATCAAAATTTTGAATTTTCAACACAAATGTTTTAATTTTCGTGCTATGGTTTCAGACAAAATTTTCAAACAATAAATGAGTACAAAGGGGGTGTGTTAATGGTAAGCTTTTTATAGTGATTGGCCCCACCGCTTCGCGGCCCCATAACCCAGAAATCCCGAAGGATTTTTTGGGAGGCTCAGTACCACTTATGCTTCAGCGGGGAATCGAACCCGAGTAGGGGAGGCACACTTCCGTGTGTTTAACCACTCCGCCAACTCCCACGTCGGCTAAAACTGCGTTAAAGGTAAGCTTTTTTAAGTGACTGGCCCCACTGCATTGCGGCCCCATAACCCAGAAACCCCAAAGGGTTTTTTGGGAGGCACAGTACCACTGATACCGCCGCGGGGAATTGAACCTGGATGGGGAACGAGGGATTTTACCCTTTTAACCACCAAGCCAAAGCCGCTTTGGTAAACTGTGTTAAGGGTAAGTTTTTTTAAGTGACTGGCCCCACCGCATTGCGGCCCCATAACCCAAAAATCCCGAAAGATTTTTTGGGAGGCACAGTACCACTGATACCGCCGTGGGGAATTGAACCTGGGTGGGGAACGATGGATTTTTCCCTTTTAACCACCAGGCCAAAGCCGCTTTAGTAAAACTGTGATGGGTAAGCTTTTTTAAGTGATTGGACCCACCGCTTCGCGGCCCCTCATCAGAAATCCCGAAGGATTTTTGGAGTTTCAGTACCACTACCAACGAGGAGCATCGAACCCGGGTGGGTAGATAATTATAGCGAAAACGCGATCTACCACTCCGCCAACTCC
>JAODPA010094898.1:7007-22672 GCA_025585075.1 Nepenthes mirabilis | reverse complement strand
TGCATTTACTCTTGTTCAATAGATATGTTGGTATTGGTATTATCAATTTTCTCATACTTTGGTTAGAAAATTATTTGTACCCAAATCTCATTATAATTGAGATTATTTCAATAAAATACCCCATAATTTTTACTTATTTAAGAAGAGTTTTCTTATAAATTTATTTGTACAGCTTATGTGATTGGCTACATATATCGATTATAATTCTGTGTATTTAATTGAGAAAGAAAAGTGACCGACGGTGTTGGAGGACTCGGATTCCGCTGTACTGTGTGAATTCCAACACGGTTCTACTAAAAAAAATGAAGAGGCAGATATGATAGTTTATGTCCTTTGATTTAGAATAGTTTATGATAGTTTCGAAGATAACACACTTGAAAAGTAAATATGGGCAGGATTGAACGTACCTACTCTTCCACAATTCCCTGAGAGCCGTGTGAGGATTGTGTGAACGCTGGGAGACTACTGTCGCCGGTCCGACAATAATGCAGGAGAGCAGGGGCTCTGCGATGCAGATTTATATGATAACTGTTGGATTCCCATCGAACGCCCCTTATTTGTTTTGTTATTAAAAGAACAATAAAAAATATTTTTTATTTAAAATAAAAGGATTAACGATGGACGTTGGATGTAGATCCGATGGCTGCCGTACGACATCGTACGGGGCGCTGTACGGATCCGCATCACAGTGTCCCTCATTTTATAATGCAGAGACATTGACAGTCGTAAACCCTTCACCTGTACCAGAAAATGAGCGCCGGTGGGAACAGAAGCTCTGAGTTCACATCCCATGACAAAAGCAGATACGACGACCTGATGAAATCTACGAATTTAGAGATCGGACCAGTAGTCGGAATTTCTGATATCCAAGAAAGCTGCTGGAGAGTTGTCATGGTACTGTTAGTGGTCTGAGCCACTCACGCATTTTCAACAGAAAAATTCTAATCAGACATGCAGCCGATTACATTTTCAACTAGATTGCCACATGTATACCAAGCCAATTATGTTTGCAATTAAACTGAAGTATGCCAATAATCATCATCTTCTAGTAGCCTATACTCCCCGGTTCAAATAGGTAGGTCAGATCCGTTTTTCAGAACTGCATTTGAAAGTTTCCCACCATATATGGCTCACCGGTCGATTTTGTTATGTTTATTTTACCTGTCGTACTGAATGAAATTCCTCATACTACATACGAGAGCAATCTCGAGCTAGGCAAATGCTTCCCGCTGCTTCGTGGGCAGTTCCAACTCTGGCTCAGACTCACTAAGGCGAGAAAAATACTGATCCACCATATCAGTCGACACTCGGTCTAAACTCGGAGGGTCCCACTGTAAATTTCAGAGGAAACTACATTAGAATTGACGGTAGAACTTCACCGGAAACAAATTACGGATGAGAAACGAAAATCAACTTATCAGTTCATCATCAAAGCACAAGTTTGAGCTTGGAAATCACCAATAGAAAGGGAGAATCAGGAGGAAAAACGTAGGCTTGAATTTCTGGCAACTATTCGTTGTAAATAGTTTATATTAGGTGTGATCCGAATTTATTTTGTGTAATCAATCCATTGGAAGACCCAACCCAAAAATTTCGCAGTGCAACTTAATATTACGTTTGAATGGAGGTCAATGATGGTAGCAGAGGAATCAGGCCAAACTCATCCATAACGTGTGCCAAGGCTACGCCCATGCAGTCTGAAAATGTTATATTTTTGGACCATCAATTTTGCTATATGTTTATGATATTTTGCACCAAGGTTTGGTAAGATTTCATAAACTCCATTTGTAGCCGTCTCCTCTTATTGCTTATTTCAAAAATAGTAAAATCTCACATCCTTTGCCTGTGGTTTTTTCCCTTTAGGATTTTCCCAAGTAAATCTAATATTTTGTTGTGTACTTTTTATTATTTTACTATTATTAACCTCATATATTCCTAAAAGTTTCCATTGCCTTGCTCCTTTGGCACATTCTTTTCAAATTCCAGACAATGCCATTATACATTAAAACAGCAATAAAGTCCCAAGTTACATCAAATGTGGTTGGTTATATGAATTTAAATTTTCCATTCCACTTGAGTACAATATCCTTCGAGAATATATGCAATTTTAAATTATCTTTTGTTATATCTACCTATTCTTTTCTTTCCTTCAACTACAATTAACTCACTATTCCTCATATGTGCTTCACTTAACCTACAGTGTTTAAACCACTTTGGATGTTATTCTCATTTTATTTTCTATAAATGTAACTTCAATTGTATGTAAATTTGAGAAAAATAGATGAAAAAAGATCCCAAAATTTATTTACACTGGCCAATACCTTTGGCGTAAAATCTCTGTCCACCATTCGTGCCCGGACACCCTGCAAAGGATATTAAGGAGATAGACAATGAGCTATTGAGTGTGTGATAAGACTCTGGGGGTTCATATTACGCAAGGAAATGGAGCACGTTAATACCTCACAGAAGTCATTCGAAATGTGCCCAGAAATTCCCTGAAGGGACATACGGTACTCACGGACAAGGCATTGATCAATGGTCTGATATCGACCTTCTTGTATCTGGTGAGCAGTGCCAACATTTATTCAGGCAACTCGGGACAAGGGGCCCACAGGACTAAACAGGAGTTAGCCACGAAGAACAAAAAGGACAATTTGATGCACAAAACTCCTGCATTTTGTGCAGGGCCCAATGAAAAATCGGACCACTCTTAGTTTTGTATATGCGGTTTTAAATTGCATTTATGCAATATGTCATTTTCACAACACGAACCTGTGACCACTAGATCACATGGTGACAACCTTACCGTTGTCGCCAAGGCTCTCATTATTGGCCAAGGAGCAGCAGCAGAAGGAACTCACTGATCTCAAGGAGACTTTCAAGCTCAAAGGTGACACTTCTTTTAACCTTTTTAACGTTGATGCACACCATGCATGATCTGTCTTAATTGCCTCAGTTTCCTGTGAAAATGTAATGTCAATTACATAGATAAAGTTACGATTTTTCTGTAGATATCCGATTGAATGTGAGTAACAAATTTCCCTGCTGGGAAGTTTAGAAGTACAGGCAAAATTGCAACAACATCGATACATTACTGGGTTCCATCAACCACAACAGCAAACTCAGAACTCACACACAATACCGACTAAAACTGTCCATTGCCTTTTTGATTCAGTCGCAAATATTATGTACAAAACGGGGGAAGAACCTTACAGTTATAATCAAATGTGTTTGAGAGGTGTCAAAGAACACCAGATTAGGAGTTGGATTTCCTTTTAGAGATGCACTCTATACATCTCTTTTTTACTCGTGAGATTTAAAGCTCAAAAAAACATCAAAATAGTTGTTTTTTGCTTTTTTTAATATTAGCATAAATATTCAATAAATGTTAATATAAATGCCCCCTCCTCCTGGGGAACCACATCTTAAAAAAGAACATACCAAGACAACAAATTACTATCCAGGTATCTTACAAAATTACTAAAAAAGAACATACCAAGACAACAAATTACTATTCAGAGCAGCAATGTGTGTCGGCCCGAGACTGACAAGCAGGAAACGGACAATTAGGGCGAACCCGTGGAAACCCCTCCAGCACATCAGCCAACAAACAGCACCGAGCCACACTTGCTATAACCGCCCCAGGTAGCTTAGTAAATATTCCCGGATTATTGCCCAGGATCGCGCATCTCTCCAGTTAGACAGTTACATCTCAGCAAATCTCTCCAGAAAGCAGTTACCATACAGCGACCTCCGAGATAGCCCTAAAAAAGAAAAGAATACTCTCAGACCACCATAGTTGCCATGACAGGTCCACACGATCCACGAGGCAGCTCAATGGATCCGCCGGAGCAACCGACAATTCGCCGTGAGGCCCAAGGGCGGCTACAACAACTCCAATACTATAAACACCCATTCACCCCTACAGGAATGAGGATTGAGCAATCTTACCCTCAAGCATCCCAAAAAAATGAAAGAGCTCTCTCTCTCTCTCACTCTCAAGCCACTCAACCCGTGAATGCACGCCCTTTAGAAAGTCGCTCCTCGTCGAGAGCCAAGTCATCCAATCCACACTCAACCTCACATTCCTTCGTGCATCTACACATTCATTGCATCCTCCATCTTTCTCTCCGTCTCAAATAGATTTCTGACTTGAATATCAGAAGATATAACGGAAAATGAGTTTCGCCATTTTTTGACCTCTCATCAATTTGTTATAGTGTGTAGAATCTAAATTATCAAGAACGGAGACCGAACCGGCCTCAGTTCGACCCGCCGGGAGAAATTAGGTTGTTCCCTAATCTGTGTAATAATTCGAATCCAATGACGTATTTTTAGCGCAGTCTGTAGGAATCGACTGAAAAGTCTGACCACTCCTAACGAGAGCAAATATGGCTAATGCAAAGGCACAAGCCAGCACACCCGCCATAGACGTCAACTCCTGTGGCAACGGCCCCTCCACAGGTAGTTACGAGGACGAATGCTAGGCCCCTGAGGTGTAGGTGCTCATCACCCAAAGATGAGCTGTGTTTCTGCGGCCCTAGATGGTTAGTACCCGCTCAAAGGTGCAACGCCGGGGGCTCCACTCTCCAACTTTCCGGTCTCAACGTCCAGAAGGAGAGACCGGAGAAAATGATAGCCTCCTCTGAAGATCCAGTGGCCTAACGACTTCGCTAGAGGGCCGACCGAGTCGCAATAAGCAGGATAGAAAGCCTGGAGAGGCGTGATCCACACCGCTCGAGTGATGACAGGAGGTCCCCTGCCTAGGAAGAAGTTTCATGCAGCGCCAGCAGGCGCATCGCCGACCCAACATGGTCACTGCCAAAAAGGGAGGTTCTATCGTCACCAACTCCTCATTGGATTAGGAAACCGAACCCAGAGCCCCATGACTAACGTTCCGATCCGGTGCTCCACCTAGATCACTTCTATGCTTTGTCGGGCTTCCGGGGCCTCAAAAGTTCCCAACGTGACATGGACGACAAGCTAGAACGCCCTTGGAGGCGACAAAGTACTCAGCCCCTTACATATGTCATTTCATGCAGGAAAACACTACTTACACGCCGAGTGAGGTTCCTCCCTCGGTACCTACGGGTCGCATATCGGTAATGAAAGCTTGGCGTCCAAAATTAGACAATCGGTTCAATGTGACAGACCCAGTCCTTCGGAGTGTAGAGGCCGCGCATGTAAGCCCTCCGACCGAGACAATTAGTCGCCCTCCTAGCAGGGATCGTTCCTAGACTTACAATCCTCCGCGATGAGGCGTACGAGCTACAACCTCAGATCAGAAGGATGGTCCCACGGGCCCAAAGCGCCCTCTTTCCCAAGAGGAGCAACGGACCATTTCCCGCCAAGCGTACGTAAGTCAAATGCATCCATGCAGAGAACTTGAACATTGTTCAGTACTCATCTGTTTGTTATGCCAATCATTCGATTGCTTGTGCGCATGTATCAAGTTTCAAGATCTAGGCTACCCCTAAGTCAGGTGAACCTTCCTTCACCTACTGCCTAACCGGTTGCGACTCGATTTGAAACCTCGATCCCGTTAACTAAGTGGCCTAGAGATGGTCGAATTTGAAACCTCGATCCCATTCACCAAGCGGCCCAGATGAGGTCGAACACTACGGCTCAGGGGACTTGAGGATCAAAAGTCAGACCTCCCCATCAAGCGGCCACTAAAACCTTAGGGGGCTTCTTAGCATGTGTGCGACAATTCCCTCCCGAAGGGGTGAGCACCATCCGTCAATAATGATCGGCGGACTAGGACCAAACGTACGAAAGTTATGACGTCCTCTAACAGGACTAAGCGCCAATGGTTACATGCGGGTGACGGCGTAGACTTTGCTCGAGTCCGACGACTACTACCACGAAACCCAATCGACCCACGTGAGGCACACTTATATTCGTGCCACGATCTCCTTGTAGGAGCACAAGCGGTAGAGCCCATCTGATTAAGCCCAACAACAATGGCGGCAGCGCCTAATCGGCAAAGAATTTCTCGGTGCCACGACCTCCTCCCGAAAGCGAGCACGTCCGAACAAATATGTCTATTCAAGGCCAACAACAATAGCAATAACGTTAAATCGGAAAAGCAAAGTCAGTGAGGGACAAAAGCGAATTAGCACACAATTAAAGACATTAATGATAGATAGAAACAATCAAGCTGGTTTATTAAAGATCCAAAATGTACAGTTAGGGCATCTGAATGCCTATAAAAGCACAAAGAGCTGCCTACGCAAACTGCTAAGACGACTATCCTAGGTCAGGGGGGACCTCGGTGTGCGTGGTGCAGGCCCTCGCCTGTCTCTAGGTAGTTTACCAGGTTGAAACTCTCCTTCAAGCCGGGGGTTTTCATTCCGAAGAGCAACGAGTTGCTGCCGCATCCCACGAAGCTTGTCCTCAAGCAGGGCGGTCTGATCCAGGGCCACCCGCTCTTGGGATATTGCCTCAAACTCGAACAGCTTCGAATTGAAATAGACCACCCGCTCTTCCCTCCACAAATCCTTGACGAAAGCAACATTCATTCAGCGCTCCGCATTCTATAGCGAAGCAGGATCTACGCCCGCCCAAGGTAGCCACAAGGTCTCGGCGTCCCTCTAGCACAGTGCCCTCTCCACCACCCGGAGTGTTTCCTAGACCTGCTAGACGACGGATGACGGTCAGGGGTTGCGCAATGGGAAAGTTCGATGATATCAAAGTAAAGAAGCCTGCGGTGTAATAGCTCCTAATGAGAAGGCCCTTCGTGGCATGACGGGCCGGGAGATTCCTCGGCTCCAATCCAGCAGGGATTGGTGAAAAGCACAGGGGTTGCGCATCCTGGGAAAGAGGCGCCTCAAAGCCTAGAAGAGAGTCGAGCCCGCCTAAGACATCGAGGGGCTAGCACATCAACTCCTGAGGACAAGATGCCCCCTTAGCAGCCGCCTCAGCCTCCAAATCATCCCCAGCCGTCTCATCATCCACCCATACCCTTTTGGTGCTTTCCTCAATGAGGACGGTGGGCGAAGCAGGCACAGACACTTCTGAAGAAGAAGCCACCAAAATCGAGGTTCTCCCTCCTGGCACAACCGTGGCGTCGATCGGCTCACCCGGTCCACCAACCAAAAAGACCCCTACTCCATCGGCAAAGCCAACCAAGGACTCCTCACCCTCAGATTCATTGGACGAGCCATCGAGACCCAAATCATCTAAAGAAGACTGATCCAAGCCTAGCCACCTAAACGGCCTACTAGCAACGGGAGGTGACACCAACGTGTAGGCCGCATCAATCCTCCGGCATTCCTCAAAAAGGGTAAGCGGCAGAGGAGCCACCTTATCAAAGACCTGCTCAGGAGAGCCCCGGAAAAGCAGTGCCCCGAACTTTCTCTTGGGACTGCAACCCCGCGTGGCAAAGGTGCCGCCTTCCTCTGGCGAAGCCTCCCCTAACTCTTCCTCTAGAGCCCCTTGGGGGACTCAATCTTCAATATGGCACAGGGCGCCTACATGATCCTCTATCAGTGCAGTCAGAGGACGCATCATCTGCTTCTCATGCTGGAGAATGTCACCGGTGTAGGCACTGTTGACTCTATCCCAATTATTCGGCACCCTCCAATTAGAATCAACCACCAAGAAGAAGAAGCGCGACCTCCAGCCTTCTGTCAAGCTTGGGTTTCCCCCGCTTATCTCAAACCTTGCGCGGGGGGTAAAGAAAACCCAATCATCCTCTTGGCAGATCCGGAGAAACACCTTCAAAGTCTAGGCATCCAGAGTAAGCCCCCTGACACGGAAAAAGGCACATAGAGTCACCAGATACCGAACGACATCTGGATGGAGGCAGGCCACAGGGATCTCTACGGCTCCCAGAATCTCGTGCATCTCCCTCGCAAGTGGGATATGGAGACCAACCCATAGATACTCTTTGTAAATGGTTATGAACCTTAGAGGAGGGGAGCAAGCCACGTCTCCCACGTCCTCCACATTGGGATCAATGTGTGAGATGAAGCTTGAAATGTGATACTTGCTGCGCAAAAGCTCTATATCCTTGCTTGACAAGGTCGATCGGATATCAGCGACGCCTTGGGAAGCCATTCAAAGACTACGCAAGTCAAGAAGGGAAGCAGCAACCTAAGGTAAAGATGTTTTAAAAAGCAAAGAGGCACGGGAGCAACAATGCAGCACCGCTTAAATAGCCAACATCTCGACTCAGCAATGACGTTTTAAGGCATTAAAAAGGCATGTCCCCGTGGCTGCAGTGACACGTGCCCTCACTGCAGAGTGTTGCGGTGCGTTTGTTCGCTGGTCTCGTTATGATGATTGACGTGATGCCTCCTCGCATGGTCAAGAGAATGGAATCCTAACACATAAAACATCACGTTCCGGATGGTCAAGAGAAGAAGATTGCTCCTCCATCTAGATCCAGGAAAGCCGCCGAAACATCCGCGAGTGTAGAAGAACCGCTCAGCACCAAGGAAGCAGAGGACCAACCATCCCAAAGCCAAGCTATCTTCCATGGGGCAGACCAAAGTGAAAGGAAAGCCTTGTCCGCGAAAGCAATGTGAAGGGTTCGACTTCAGGACGGAGGCAACAGAGGGAAACCAAGGCGATTTACCATACAAAAGAAGGTAACCATGGCAGACACCTAATATATTGTAGGATCTCTCCTTCAAACATCGGAGATGAACTACCTCTGATCCCAACTAGTGGCAGCGCAGGCTTCATGCCAACTCCGAACTCTCACACCGCTCGGTGGGAGAAGATGAATCGTGATGCCAAGCGTAGAGAGCCCCTCCATTTATAGCATGGAGAAGGATCGGCAAGCCATTAAATGCAGGAGATTTCTTATGCCAGCGTTATCCGCAAAGAATCGCCAGGTACAAAAAACCAAATCCTACGTAGCTGAAAGACAGATCAATAGACTACCCGAGGAAGGAGCGATCGAGGAAGACAACAACCGGCATCCCATCAGTCAACATGTCGGGAGTTGAAATTTCAAACCTCTCGACATGGGGGGCTAGTGATGGGTACGACCATAGATAGGAAGGCCCAGGACTAAACCCACTAATGGAGGAAGGGCCCAAGAGGTGGCGGCCCACGATGCGGTTCCATAAGCCCAAAGATCAGAGCGACGACATGGGTCAGCCTAAGATCGACCAGCAGGAAACGGGCGATTAAGGTGGACCATTAGAACCCCTCCAGTTCATCAACCGACAAACAGCACAGCGCTGCACTTGCCGTAACCACCCCGGGCAGCTCAACAATATTTTTGAAATATTGACTAGGATCGCGCATCTCCCCAGGATGGCAGTTACAGCTCAACAAATCTCCCCAGAAAGCAGTTACCATACGGCGACCTTCTAGATCGCTTGAAAAAGGAAAAGAATACTCCTAGACCGCCACGGTTGCCAGAACAGGTCCACGTGATTCACGAGACAGCTCAGCGGATCTGCCGAGGCAACCAATAATCCACCGCGAGGCTCAAGGGCGGCCCCATCATCAACGCATTCCGTGTATCCTTTATCTTTCTCTTCGTCTCAGAAAAATTTCTAATTTAAGCGTCGAAAGATATATCAAAGAGCGAGTCTCGCCGTCCTTTGACCTTTCGTTGATTTGTTGTGGTATGTAGGATCCAAATTATTAAGAATAGAGACCGAACCCGCCTCAATTTGACCTGCCGGGAGAAATCAAGTGTGGCCTTCTATTATGTGCAACAATTCGAATCTAAGGACACATTAGATCTATGGTATACAAGTTTAATTTAGCAAATTTTTATATTAAATGATATTTTTTGGAATCACTTAAAAAATAATATTTTCAAAAAAATTATTTTTTAAATACTCATTATTAGATAAAGTTATTTTTTATCCATTTTCNAATTATAAAAATAATAATTAAAGTATATTTAATTATTTAAATTGACTTACTTGATCCGGGTTCGTGACATTTATACTTCAAAATACCAACCCAGAAAATTTGCATCTTCAAACGTCATGAATTTCAGCAAGAATTCCCATCAAAATTACATTAAGCGGCAGCTAATACCCACATAAATTTCCTTTTGTAATTTAAATTTCTTCCTTCCTTGTATTACTGATTAATAATGATTCAAAAACTCTTATAAAATGAGATTTTTTTGGGATAAACAGATATAACTTCAACAAAAAAGGGGTTAAATGTGATATACTATCATCAAGTGACAAACTGACAAGATCCCTTGGCTTCATTTTAAGAGAGCGATGCACACTGAAGAATTTATATACACTTACAAGAGCATCAATGATTTCTTCAACCGTGTCATGACCAAAACACCTGTCAAGTGTCTCCATCCTGAACAAGTTAACAAATAAATGATCAACCAAATGACTTTGAAAAGGTTTAAATGCAGGAAACTTCTATGGTTATAAATGGAATTATAGACCAATGGGATATTACATTATACTAGCTGCTCTTAATTTTCATCAATATCAGCTTGTACGGGCTTCATTGAGGCATAAAAACAAACGCATCCAGGCATAATATTTGGTTTTCTGGTTGACTCGAGCTCAAGTTTTCTCCCATATTTGAGCCTTTTTAAACAACACCTAAGCACGCTAATTTCATAAAGAATAATTTTGATTTTGATTTTGATTTTGTGGGTATTGCTCTTTTATTCCACCAATAGAACTTCTCATACATAGCACACTTCAGCGCACCACAAATGATGCACCATGTTCTTGTCATGTTCACAACAAGTATACATCCAGCAAAGGTTCATAACACTAAATGAACTACGCTTATCCCAGTAATGCAATATGTGAAAGGAGGGTGGAAATAGAATCCAAGCTATTGGAGATTCTGTATTTAAGTTTCGGATACATTAAAAAATTTATTATGTTATTGCTTTTCTGGGTTAGAATTAGGTTATTTTACTAGGCAATGTAGTTTAGATCTGGGATGTGTCTTTAGAAAATAGAAGCCAAACAAAGAGATTAGTTATATTTGTAGTCATATTGGGCCACTGAATTTAATTTCAACGGGGAGATTAATTTCCTTTCCCATAGGCTTTAGGCTCTATTCTCTGGTCAATCTTATATTTTTAAGTACCAAAAATTTAGAAGATGCTAAGAAATGATTTCAAAAAAGAGGGGTCAAAAAATTTAAAAGGGGTGCCATTTGAGACTGAAAGGTGCTGAAACCTTGAGAAGCATGAATTCATCATAACCTTCTCTAGAAATCTCAAGAAATACAGTTCTTGATCCATTGTAAAGTTCTCAAAATGTGGTTATAAACAGGAAGTCTACATGATATGTTCTAACTATTATTGATGAATTATAAAATGAAGAGGCTGTATCAAAACTTAAAGTGCTACAAAAAATATAAATTTTAAGAGAACATTTTAAGTGCTAAAATTTAAGAGGCAAACAATACTCAAAGTGCTGAAATTTTAACCACGGAAAAAAATAACGTTTACAAAAGAACAGAGCCTTAATGTCATAAATCACAGACCTTATTTTAGTTCCATCACCTTAATTCTGCCAACTCTATCCTTCAAGATTTACATTTATGCAACAATAGGTATGCAGCCACTATTAATTTCAACCATAAATTCCAACAGAAAGACTGTTAATTGCTTCATAGTACGATGGAACACTAAAATCCTCAAGTTTGAACTCACAAGTTAAAACAAACCTGCAAAGGACACTCATATTATCTGGAGCTACGATGTCACCAAACTTTGCCAATGAAGCTTCAATAACAGACGGATCATCAGTAACCAACTTGCCCAGATGTTCCTCAATTTGAGGAAGCCTCTGCTAGACAGAAAGGAAAACAGCACTTGCATGATTGGGAAAAAAAAAATAGAACATCGTTGTTGCCAAAAGGGCTCAGGATAACCTACCGTACCCAATGAATAGTGTGTTGCAAGCCCACAAGCAAACATTTCAGCCCCACTGAGCGTCTCGCCTGTTAGAGCTAAGTACTCACCTGAAAAATATAGGGCATCTAATTTAAAAACCATAGTTAGTTTACTGATGCAATAATTATCTCATGGACCTAGGTCTAAAGTGATGCTAAAACCAGTTGTACAAATATCCTCATGTACCACCATACCATGTAACTTGTGAGGAGAAAAAATTGAGACACTTGGCTTACATCAGCCCTGGCACCTAGACGGAAAGCATATTACCAAAACAATGACCTATACCAAGGCCTCCCACATTGTGGGCCTTAGGAAAGGTTGGGTGTATACAGCTTTACCTATGGAATGCAGAAAGACTGTCTACGTGTCATGTCAAATCTCACTTCCTAAAGCATATCACATGAAGGATAGAAAAAATAAATTTGATTTCATTTAGCCACATTATTGCCAGAGATAGGAAGCAAACTGCTCATGATGATTCAACGGTCAACAAGCAGCTCTGGAACAAAGTCAGAGTCACTGCAAATTTAAGACATTAAAATGATCCACTATTCCGGATTTTTATTTGAAATCTATGCATTATAGGCAGTTTACAAGTGAAAAAGCATTCTCACTGCTAAACTGTATCAAGTGTTAAGTAACATCCATGGCAGATCACTTCCATTACACTATGACGGTCGCATGACCAGTAGTAAACTATAAGTGCTAACTATGATTCCCAAGCAATATCTGTTTGACGTTGGTGGAAGGCTTCTTTTTTTAGTTTAATTTGATTTGCATTCCACCAAAAATGCAAATGATTCCCAGCTTCATATCAATTGAAGAACTTTAATGGTCATGGAACATTTACACCTCAGCAGCGAACGATGACTTACCCAGGTGACCAGGTAAATGTGAAAGGTAGAAGGAGGCACCAGCATCTGGATGAAACCCAATTAAAGTTTCTGGGGTGGCAAAAACCTGCAATTCATAAGCCAAATACAGTACAGACCAATCTCTGTATAGAGTCTAGTCCAGAAAAGATGAACTCAAGAGTCATAAGCTGCTACATTGACGAGGGACAATGTAGTGGTACTTAGCATAGCTCCTCATGTAAATGTCAGGGCAAGAGTGATGAGCACAAAGAATAATTGAATGAAATAATCAAATATAAGATTTCAATTTCCCCTGTTTTTGTCTCAATTTGATAATTGAATTAAGCACATCTAGTTGCTGGAAGACAGGCACAAACAGATGATTGTGAGCCCTGCTCTGTTCTAAAATTATTTCACTTTATGCCCAATATCATATGCAAATCAGCGACAAAGTAGAAATGAATTCAAAGAGAAATCAAGGCTATAAAACAGAGAACTTAATTTATGCAGCAAATACAGCATTCAGTTTCATTGTCCCAGAGCACACCACTTTACCATTCATATTAACCAACAGTTTATACTCCCTCATCAGCAGCCTTCCCCTCACCCCCAACCAAGAAAAAAGAAACACCATTAACAGTATATGAAAAAACTTCCTGGCTGGAGAGAGAGAGAAGGCACCAAGAAATGGGGTAAAGGAGGTGACATATCAAATACTCATTTTAAGAAATCATGCTGAAATACAACCCGGGAAAAAAAAAATAACTCAGGCTGAAACAAAAGGATATGAGTGTAAACCAATAAGAAGACACCTACAAATCACAAAATTGCAAAAGATCTCCCTTCCACTCAAAAGATCTCCCTTCCACTCAAAAGGGATCTCAATAAACATGCATAGAGTACATCAACAAATGTGCTGGAACTAGAAAGTTTGAGAAATTTTGACTAGACACCAAAAAGCAAAGGCGTTGTCCAAATGGGTAATTAAAGTTGTCTGCACAACTGTACTGCTTCCTCATATGCTACGGTATTCAAGTTTGCTCTATAGCGTAAACCTAGGCTAGGATTCATTTTCAAAACTTTACGTCCTAGACTTGTGGAATGCTGCATGAGTGCTTTTCCTATCTGAAATTCCCAGCCAGCAACTATTTACATAAGAATTAAAATAAACTACCATTCAGCACTTGCTTGCACACTTGAAGCATAAACTTGCGTCTTTTTATATATGGGTTCTAGGGATGGATTTGTCAGACAGAAACCCTCTTTATCTATTATAGTTCAAACCTGCACCTTTTCATTTGCTTGAACAACATCAATAGTCAGGCAAATGCAAATATCAATATCAAGAACAGAAACAAGGCATTTTGATGCATCTATTGTTGTTACTTGCCGAGTCATACAACACAAAAGGCTGATTTCTAAGCTTTAATTTAGTTCCTGGACCAAAAAATGTTGGAACATCAGAGATAGTCAAGATTGAGGCAAAGATGAGAAAGATAGGGAAGAATAATTCAGGATATTATCCCATTAACATTTAATTTATGCTTGCAGTAGTTTGACTTATTCCTGTCGTAGAGAGTTGAGAAAGGATTTGAATTAATTAAGGATCTCCTTAATTGATATTTCCCTGATTCTCCTTTGTCTAATCATCTATTTTGTAGATATCTGGATCGAAGAGGATATTAGGAGAACTAGTGGCAAATATGTGGCACCGACTCCCTTACCCTCCATTGATTCTTGCTTTACCCATTTATGTGAGTAAGAAATAATGGATAATTATTGTTCAAGTTTATCTCTACTATTCATCTATTATTGTCTGGTTTCTAGCCCTAAAACCATTCTTATGCCAAAATAAAGCCCAATCACCGGAATGGCTACAGAAAACCTAACCACATAAGCTGAAATTATAGCACCAATCAGCCATGGAGCTACTGATATATCTCATCTTTCCGAACCAAGACACAAACTAAATGGGCAAAACTTTCTCCAATGGTTTCAATCAACCATATGTCATATGCGACAAAGGCAAGGAGGATCATTTCACAAGTGCTCATGCACCGGCTAGAGATGATCCCAAATTCCAGAGTTGGAAGGCTAAAAAGAGCATGGTCATGTCATGGTTGATTAATTCCAGTAAGTTATGAACAATGGCATAGGGGAAAATTTCCTTCTCTATGAAACCACAAAAAAAATTTGGGATGCGGCAAGAGAAACGTACTCATCAAATGAAAATTTATTAGTACTATTTGAAGTCGAAGGGTATTCTCCATGATTTGCATAAAGAGGATCTCCCAATCACTCAGTACTTCAATATCCTTACTCGACAATGGCAACAACTACATATGTTTGAATCATATATGATTGGGATTGCCTAATCAATGGAGCTTGAAAAAAAAAGATTGTTGAAAGGAAACAGATCAACAATTTCTTATTAGTGCTAAATGAGAGCCAAAAAAGGTTCATGATGGGTCACTACAGGCCATAGAGAGCTCTGCCCTTGCTGTGCAAAGACCTCAATTTCATCATCCCCATGACAGCAAACTAAAGAAGCAAGAAAGACCTTAGTGTGATCAAGGTCACAAATCAGGGCACACTAAGGATGTATGCCAGAAGATACATCGCAAACTGGAAGCCTAAGCAACCACCAGAAGGTCGACGGTTCATGACCCACGGTGAAGAAAAAAGGCACCCGACATAGGATCAGTAATGTTGCACTGTTCCACACCTAAAAACTTAGTTGAGGAAACTTCTTGGTTTGGATCACTAATGGATTTCTATCTAAGGTGGTAGGAATAGGATCAGTCACAATCACCATTCCCTCCTTATTCCCAGAGAAATAAATATTCATCCATTTAGCTATAATTTAACTAGGAATAAATATTCTCGTAGGAAAAGTTATTCCTACATATGTGGGAATAACTATTCCCATTTATTATTATTAT
>JAODPA010094887.1:0-22674 GCA_025585075.1 Nepenthes mirabilis | reverse complement strand
TTCAACTCTATTCCCATTCTTTTTTATTCCATGGAATGCTATTCTATTCTAATCTAATTCTATTCTAACAATCAAACGTACCGTAATTATAGTATTATTACTTTCACCAGAATTGCAACTGGTTAGGCCGTCTAAAACTGAACCGTCGTTCATTGCCGATCTAAAGCGACTCGTTTAGCTTTAGCTCTTCTAAGCTTAGGCGTTCGATAAGCGTTCTTCTTGTCAACATCCCCCCCGCCCCCCCCTCCCGGGGTGTTACGTGCTTGTTCACTCTTGATAAATTAATGCCTGTAATTGAAACTTTTTTCTTTGCCGATTTTGTTGCTTCTTCTGTTCTAATTTGGCAAAGATACAGACAAACGAAACGGGATGATTCAATATCTTCACTTGTTTCAAGGATCACTGTTTGCGTATACTAGTAGTCAGTACGACTTCAAAAGCACATCACTGGTGCTAAGTCGCAGTTGCTATTCATATTCATACTATAGAAAATGTGCCAAGTTTCATTGCTATGGAAGTTTTCGTTCGTCTTGGCAAGGTAGTTAGATTTGCATAATTGGGAATTTGGTCTAACTGTTTATCAACAATGATTCATGGTTAAACTCCTCGGCCACTTTGATGATTTGATTTTCTGTTGAAATTTGATTTCTCGAAGGGGCCGCGGAGTTGACGAACAATGCTGCGGAAGGCTCCTTTAAGGTATGAGCATGTGATGCCTCTTGCTAGAAAAGCATTGATTGTATAAATCAATTCAGGTGTTTCATGGGGGTTATGTTATTGATTTTGAGTAATAATACAGATAAAAGGGGAGCTTTGACACAATTACTTTAGTTGCGTGACCTAGAAATGACAGCTGAACAGAATCCTGCATAGTATAAGGTGAGATAGTGTGGAATAGAACCACAGTAATCCGACTCTTTCCGAACCTCACACTTGGCAGAAGCTTTACGGACCGAGCTCAAATATAGATACTGCATAATGAAGTGTCTGGAAAAACTGGGTTGGGAAGCAAAACAAATATTGGATTTTTAGCATACAACTATCAAACTAGAGACCAAAGCAGGGCCTGAAAAAACAGAAAGTGTAGACTACGTTCTCCTTCCTGAAATGGAACTTTGATGCTGGAGCAAGAATTAGCATGAAAAAGTATATCTATTATGACAATCTAAGTTGTTCGCATTTCCTTTTTCTTCCATGTCCTTCTCAGAAATCACTCACCTAGTTCTCATAGGATATGAAATCACCCACTCTAATCCAGGATTTCTTAATGTGCACAGGTCGACCATAGTTCTGCTTGCATCTTCTCACAATTTAGATTTCTGTCCCCATGAAAAAATGCGTGCTTGACTTTCTTGCGAATGATTTTGGTACATGCAATTTGCAGTGCATTCTCACAACTCACTAGATGTTGCTTTTAAAATTTAAGGGCAATTAACTGGAAAAAAAAAGTAGGAGACATTCTGCAATGACATTAGTATTTAAACTGTGAGAAAGAGAGAGCTCAAAGGAGAGAAGGTGTTTTCGCAGGTTTCAGCATTAGAAATAGAAAGGGCATGTTAAAGAGTCCTCCATTCCCAAGCGGGGCCCCAAGGGAGACTATTTCAATTAATGTCCCTATGTAAGGTACTATTGAATCAGAAGGATCAAATGTAAGCTGTAAGGAAGAAGAATTCACTTCATAGACAAGAATGAAATTCAATTTGTGCCACACTTCCCGTCAGAATAGAAGAGTACACAATAGAAATGAGATAGCTGCCCAATCTGCTAAATGGATATTCAGACATCAATGCAAACGAAGCAAACATGTGGATGAAGCCACTATGTGTGTTGATTGTAATGTATTGTAGTTACACTGGTGGATGTGTATGTTTAAAGTGAAGGTTTAGTCAGCCCAAAAAAAAAATTTAAGTGAAGGTGATTAATGTTTACCAAACACTAACGCAACTGAATTACATACACCAGTGCAATCCAATTAACATGTTCCAAACTCTTGCTAACTGGATCATTCTATTTGGTGTTTACATGCTCTTCTCATCACCTTCTGAATATGTAACAACATATTTATGGATAGTGCTGATCTTTTATAATTTTGTCATTATTTATTGTACCTAGAATTTCAAATGTCAGTGGATTTCTTTGAAAATAGTTATTATCATTCTTCCCTACACTACAAAAGTATATTATCTTTCAGAGTTCAGAATCCTTGTGCGTGTGGTTCTCATGTATCTGAATTTGATGTTTCACTTAGGTTAAAAATTGTGATAGAGGAAACACCTTTCCACACATTCAAACTCTCCAAAGATTTCCCAAGGAGGAGCTATATGAAAAAGTTGTGATGGTGAGATTTGATTCCTCCATACTATTGCAGGGGTTACTGGACAAATATATTCCTTCCATTAGCAGTGCACTCTTTACAATTCAGTACCTATATGAAGCTGGAGCCAAAGTAATTTTGATAAGTGACTGGATTGCAAAAGGCAATTCAAAGCTTCTTTTAGTGGATGATGTTGCAGGTACATGGCTAAGAATTGCTACTAGTCTGATATTTCTTCGTTCATCCTGTTTTAGTAAAATTTATAAATCATACAGAGTAGAAACTATAGTTAGGAAATATGTTTTAACATAATTTTAAAAGATGAACATAGAGGGAACAGATTAAAAAAGGAAAGTATATAATATTGGAAATCTACCATCATTGTTATTTCAAGATTTTACCTAATCCCTGTATCATTTTTGGAACATGAGTACGTATTTCATGTCTATTCTTTTTTGTGCCGAAGTCTTTTCTGCATCTGATTGTTATGTCTTCGCTGCTTTTACAGTTTCTAATTTGTTCTCCATTGTTTGTGTTCTAGAATTCCTGTCATCACTTCTCCAACTTAAAGTTATACCCGCAAAATTCATTTCTGTGCAAATGCAGTTTAAGATGGAAGATCTCCAAGAACATGATATCATTCTTCTTGAAAATCTTTCTTATTTCAAAATGGAACTGGCCAATGATCTAGACTTTGCTGAAAGATTGTCATCAGGTGTCGACATATTTGTCAATGATTCCTTTTCATTAGCTCATAAAATTCTTGCATCAACTGTTGGAATTACTCGTTTCTGCCATGCCTGCGTCTCTGGTTTTCATTTTGAGGAGCGGTTGCTTCAATTGAAGAAGGTTGCTGAGTGCCATAAGAATCCATGTGTTGCAATTGTAAGTGCTAGCTGCTTTCCCCGTCGGTGTTAAGTTGGTTGGACTGTATCCCACATTCATGTTTTTTGAATACATCATGCTATTTCTGTAAGTATACATCCCCTTTACTGATGCTTTTCTATCTGGTGTAGATAGGAGGGGGGAATCTTGCTAAGAAAGCCGCAGCCTTGCACTTTTTAGCTTCTACATATGATTATATAGTTTTTGTCGGAATGATGGGATTTCAAATAATGCATGCCCTTGGAATGCCCTTACCCTTGAATTTAGTGGAACATGGAGCACTTGAAGAAGCTGTAGAAATAATTCAATATGCTAAAAGTAGAAGCACAACTATTTTATTGCCAAGAGACTTTTTGTGTGCCAACAATCAGTATCCAGAGCTAATGGAAATATTTCCTGCTCATGGTATTTTGCACGGTAAGCTTCTGTTTTTTCCTTAATCACGATGAATGTGTTTAAAAAAAGTAGACCTTCTTAAATAATAAATTTATCCTTACCCAGAGATGTCTTCAAGCCCTCATGACTTCAAAGAGCTAAGGATGTACTATAGATTTAATATTCTTGCAGCTTTGGGATATTGCTATATTACCATATAGGTATTTTTATTTATCTTTCTCTCACTCCAAGTATTTGTGTGTGCGTGGCTGCATGGGTCTGACTCCATGTGATTTTTTACATTATTTCTTTTCTTCTGATTGGTTTTAAAACTAAGATTGGTAACAATTCCCACTTTGATAAAACTAAGATTGGAAATATAAAAGAGGTAGAAGAAGAGGCAATAGGGGAGGAGAATTGGGGAAAGATGTAAGTGCCATTGATGCTGACATTAAAGTCCTATTTCTGTGGGATTCATGCATTGCTTCTTGCTTTAAAGTAAAGCTAACCAGGTTTCGACATACTGTAGATGAACTAATCATCACATTAGAGTGGATCAAAAAGGAATGTTGTATTTTGATGACAATGAAATTAAAAGCCTGTTTTTTAGGATGGAATAGAAATTTTATTTCTATCTTATTCCTAGTGGAATTAATATTTCACTATTTGGTTGCTCTAATGATAGGAATAACAATTCCAAATATAATTATTATTCTTTCAAAACAAGAATAAAAATACCAACTCCCCCTTAGTATTTTTTTATTCCTGGTTATCAAAAAATAACTATTTCAAGATATTTTTCTTATTAACCTTTATCCCAAACTAGATTCGACTAAAATNGGCTAATCAAACAATTGAATATTAATTATAAACATTATTTTTGTCTTATTCCATTCTCCAAAAATAATTATTATATTACCACCTTATTCAATTCCAACAATCAAATATAGTGTAAAGGAATTGGGAGAAGATTGCTAGTTTAAGAGAGGGGAACATGAGCTTGAATGAGTTAAACTGAAGTGGAGGTTATCAGAAAAGTCACATCATTAAGATTGAATTACGTATTAAACTTTCAGGCATCTCTTTATCTTTTATATATTAGCCAGGCTCTATATTTCTTTTCACTTGCTTCCTTATTCATATCATATCTATTTGCGGCAGGATCAAAGGAAACTGAACTTTTCAAAAAGAAAAAAATAAAAAAGTGAACCAATTAGAAATTTTAGATTATGGAATGTAACTGAAGAACTGCATATTAAACAAAGATAAAAAGTATGGGTAGTGCAAGTTTTATTTGGATACAGTGCTTTAATAGAAGTCATGGTACTTGTTACTGCAATTTATTTGTAAGAGAAAAGATTTTGCTTTCTCATATTTACAGGCTGGGCACCTATTGATCTTGGACCAAATTCACTAGATGAAATTGCCTCTTTGCTTCCGAAATGTGAGGTGAGCTATGATGTCTTCTACCTTTAACAGATACACAGAATAAAACTGAAAAAAATGTTCTAATATGATTTTTTGTGGATAAGAATCTAGGTTACGTGTTCATCATATTTGAGCTTCTTTTCATTGGAGTCATATTGAGCTTGTCTCTAAATGTTGTAGTCTTGTGACACTTGAGTTTTGAGTTGATTCTTGGTTCTCCTCTGATTTTTCAGGATTAGTAATGCATGTAGTTGAAGACGTCATCAAGCTCAGGATTAGTAATGCATTTTTCTTTGATATCATGTATTTTGTGTGACTCCCTTCCGAGGAGATATACATGCGTCTATTAACATAAATGTATATTTTATCTATGCAAACACAAATGCAAAAGATTGGTGCATTTCTACCATTGTTCTTTGTCAGGCACTCAGGCAAATTATTTGTGGAACAATTTATAGATGAATGTGATATTTTCATGTTTACATTATTAACCTTATTTCTGTCTGTCTCTATTTGACCTGCCCACCCTTAAGAAGATGTTTGGTGGAGTTTTTTTTTGGTACATCAGAACTCCAAATTATTCCCTCTTAACGTTGCCCTTTTAGTTATAATTCTGTATTTCTCATGCTCGAATATGATCAGTGGCCATTGATACATGTCCACGTATCTGTTTTGCTTGTTTCCCTAGTATATGTAGATTTTCCTGGAGTTTGAACACTCATGTTCCAAGACCAATTCTGAGCATCTAAATGGTGGATATTAGTAGTTTTAGGGTAAAAATAAAGAGTTGAATTAACTATGAGTGAGCTCGTTTGGAAGTCAAACATTCATGCAAAAGTCATGACTCTTATAGGACATGCCATAAAAGGAACCAAATCTGGATGCTTCTGTCATGTGCATGCTGTGAAATGGACTTGTTCCAGCTAATTATTTCACCGTTTTTTGCTTGATATATATGAGCTGAATCACTTCTATGCTTTGTAGAGTCAGATGCAGGGGGTTTTGTTGTGTTGAGTGGGAAAACTTTTGAAGTTAGCATTCTCATTTGAAGGGTTTGGTCAGATACTGCGGTTATGATCTTCAAATTCATTAGCATTTGTTAAAACTGAAAATTTAGTATTGCTGATGGGTACAGAAAACATGAGGCAATTAGAGCTTGTTCAGTAAGTGAAAAATTAGGATTATTTATTGAAACTTTCTCAAGAAATTAGAAAATTCAGAAAATTTGTTCAAATCTATTTGTTTTCCATTTACAAAATTCAAAAACAGAGTTTTCCAGTTTTTTAATTTTGAATTGAAATTTGAAAAACTCTGAAAACATCAAAAAGATATTTTTTAAAATTTTTTTACTGATTATAATGCAAATTTTTCCATAGTTGTCTAAATTATATAATAATATTTTACTATTTTCCTAACTAAACAGGGCCTTAGTTTTTCATTCTAGAAATATTCTAGAATCAGAATGGTAAATTGGAAATATCCGGGATGTTATAGAAATGGTAAATTGTCTAATAATATTCTAGTACAAAATTCAGGTACTTAACAAATTCATTATGCATTCTAGTATAATGCACCATTAGAATGCTCAACGAGTACCTGTGTTGTATAATGTACTGCTATTAGCCACTGATTTGTATTGTTGTCCAACTTATTCATAAACTTGCAGGTTCAAGAGAGGTGTAAGGGATATTTGACTGTTTCATACAAGGATAATGGACAAGGGCCTGAAAACTTGTATTTCAGCATTGGCTATCCATAAAGACAGTCTGTTTCTTATAAGAAATTTTAAAGTCAACTTCAGATGGGAATGGAAAATAACTAGTTGTTGGTGCCAACACAATATGATTCTCCTTCTGTCCTTGTCCTGTTTCTTGTTTGAAGGAAATATCTTTCGGAAAGTTGTGAGCTCTTTTCTTACTGAATAAATGATATGGATAGTGGTATGAAAGCTTGAATCTCAGCATTGTCTATCCATAAACTTGGCTTTTATAACTGGAATTACAAATAGACATTTGTTAATATGAAAATTTTAAGTCAACTTCAGATGAAAGGGCAAATAAAAATTTGTTGGTGCCGAAACAATCTGATTCCCCTTCTCTATCTGTCGTGTTTCTTGTTTCAAGGAAGAGTATATTTCTGAAAGTTCTAAGCACTTCTCTTTCTTATTGGATAGTAAAATCAAGGAACACAGTGCCAGTAGTCATTGCCAATTTCATTTGAGGCATTATTGTTAACCGTGTTGTACTTGAAAACACCTCGTAAAGGGTAACTGAAACTGTCTGGCAGAGGGAATAAATAAGGCTATGTGCTCAGAAATATGAGCTTAAATTGAACTTATATAAAGTTTGCGGAGTAGACCAACTGTATAGTATAAGCATTCTAAACTCCACAATTTGAGCTATGCAGTTTGTCTCTTCTGCCATGGTTTTTGGGCCACAATTTTTTTGTTGGACAATCAATCTGGCACAAATTCTTAGCCTAATTTTTCAGCTAGCTTATCCTTTAAATTGATGATCATTATGTCTAGTCAAGTTTATAGCAAATAATCCCGAAACACTTGATTTTCAGCCACTAATTCCGTTATCAAAATTGTACCTTGCCTCAGGGATGGCTTATGTACTTTGCTTCTTAAGGGATTCACACTTCCCTTATTAAAATAGGGTTTTAGAGCTATTTTTGGTTGACATAGTTGTTTAGAGCATAAAACCATAAGTCGACCTTCACCTAGACGTTTAAGCTTTGGAGCCTTCTGGTTTCTTGACATAGTATCAGAGCTTTGCAGATCATGTGGTTATGAGTTCAATCCCTAAAACCCCCCATCTCCTTACAATTATTGTTGGCTAACGGTATGGAGTGGGTTGTGCTCATTCCACTCTTCAAGCCAGAAAGGGAATCCATATGTGGGGATGTGTTAAGAGTGGAAATCTCTTCATGGGTTTTCATTAGACAACTTAAGCTTTTAGTTCTGTTGATTTCTTGACATTTGTGACAGCATCTTGTCCTTTTGTTAAATCTCTTTCTTTTTCTCTTAATAATATGTTTTTGGCTATTACTGAACATGTGAAGTTGGTAAATTTAAAAGATTATGTATATTGAAAATCCGAGTATTGACTATGTTAACAAATAGAGTTTCTTACTTTTCATGATTTCTATGTGTAATGGAAATTATAATAAATGTGTATATTTTCTTCAGTTTATGATTGCAATTACCGTTTTGGAGAATCACTTTGTTTTAAAGAATCATTTCTGCAAAGGTCATTGTTTCTTTGTGACAAATAGTTTTGCAGGTTCATTGTCTGATCAATTGACTGGTGTGCATCTACCTTAGAACTAATATTTACCTTTTCTAGTGTTGGATTTCAGAAAATTATATGGATTGGTCCTGCAAAATTTAGGCTGTCAGATCAGGACACTGCTGGAACTTCAAAACTGGCAAGCATGCTTGATAATCTAAGCCAAAGATATTGTGATATACTAGTTGTTGGAAATGTGGCTTGTGAAGAAGTTATTAGGATATCAAAGTCTGCATCAGCGTATCAGATGATTGAAACTGCATCTGTTGTTTGGGAGCATCTTAAAGGAAGAAATCTTCCAGGGCTTATGGCCTTAGATAGAGTATGTTTCATTCCCCTTCTTTGCTCAGTTTCCTTGACAGAGCTTATATAGAGTGATTGAAAAGTATCAAGGATTAAAACTATCTTCCAGTTTTTCAGATGCCATCCATTCAACATTAGTTGGATGGCCATCTGTTTAAATATGCGAGCAAACTTCTATGTGGAACAGCTGGTTTAAGAATATTGAATGACTTCTTCAACTTGATTTCTATGATATCATTTACTCAGTGTCCAAAGATGAAGTTGTTTTTTGGTCTTGGTTCTGAAAGGACTATTTTGGCTTTGGCCTTTCTACCTGATACCTACATAAAGACGCAAAAGAACATCCTTTATATTAATCAAAGCTCTCAAATGCATTTAGTTCTTGCATCTAATACTGAATCTTTGTTATTTAGAAATGATTACAGTCAGATCATATGCCATTGTTCAGTACTCCCTAAGCAAGCTGTGGGCCTAGCAACTAAGCCTCACAGTAAGCTTACCAAGGTCCCGATAAACTAATGTTTCATTCTTGTACATCATTGCAGCGGGATGGGTTTTCATGACCAGCTGCCATTAAAAATCTATTGATTTTAAACAAATGGATGCATGAGCCCTGCATTTTCTTACAACTTGTACTTAAGGTTCTGGGCATTTAGCTAACACATAAGGTCTTTAAATTATGTTGTTGATTGTTTTGTCGAAAAACTCTTCTGTGGCATTTGTTAAAAGATATTATGTTCTAAATTGTTAAGATTTTTTTCTAGATCATATCAAGATATTCAGAATAATATCTCGATTAATTAGAGATAGAATATCTTCAGGGTTCTTTCCTTATTTAGATTTTTTGAAGTCTATAAATTTGCAACTTTTATTTAACAATGAATATTTAGTTCAATTCAATGTAATCAGTTTTATGATTACCATGATATTAGACATTCTTCTATTTGATTCATGACATGAAAAAGTCTCCCACTGCTGACAGGTGAATAACCTTTTGGTACTTCCCACTACCTGCCAAATCTTATCTAGATTTATTGTTTATTCAGTGTAATTTGTTAGTCCTGCATTCACATGATGACCTCACACATGTTAGAGGGATTATCATGGTGTACATCAAGCGAATATGTGGCCATTGCTTGAAATTGTTTCATGAAGAGTGCATGAAGGCTACAGCTCTCTGCTCTGCTATGTTTCCCTAGATTTGAATTTTGCGAGGGGGGATAATGCAGACACTCGTAGTCATTGCAAGAGACTATGTATACTAGGGTTTGGGGGTGTTTGATGGTGTTAGGTTCTGATTCCATGCACACACTAGTATTTATATTGGTTTGTAAGTGTTGGGTTATCGTTTTTATTTCTAGATAGTTATTTGTGTTCCCTATGTTTACCCTGTTCCAGTGTCCTGCTTTTTTGAGTTTTACTTTCTGTTCATACAGTTTTGTTGTTCCTTTAGGAGAGGAGATCTTTGAGAATAGGCCTTTGCATCTCAGTATCTTTGCTTGCTAGAATAGTGAAGTAAATTCCAGACTCAAGCTGCATTTAGAACCCATCTTAAATTTGAAAGGGGTGTTAAAGGATATTATTTTTCAGATTTTCTGTGATGATTTCCCAGTTCTCTCTAGATTATATTGGATATTTAGAAAAATATTTGATTAATTATAGGTAGAACTTCTTTTGGGACTGGCCTATAAATTTAAGTCTTGTAGTTAGTTGTGAATAGTTAATTCAATTCTATGCGATCAACTTTATTCTTGACAGTATTGAAGCAACTTCTACTCATGGGATTCATATTTTCAGATTTTTTGTATCATGAGATCATTGTAAACTTGGTGCAATCACTGCCGAAGTTGGTATTGGCTGTTTTTTTTGTTGCCTTTTTCCAACTTCCATCTTTCTTCTGATAAATTTGCTTGCTCTTCTTCTTTGTTGTTCTTTGGTTTTTTTTCTGTTCTCCAATTGGATTTTGATTCTTAGATCTATACTATAGCTGTTGGTTAGAGAATTGCAATGCCACACAGCTTTCACTTAAAACTATTTCATTTTGGATTTTGGAATGAGTTCAGCATGTCTGAAATTATTCTAGGGAATGTTCAGTTTTATAAACTGCAGTTTGGAGTGCTAGTAGGGGATACAACACCAAATTAACTCATCCCACACCCCAGTAGATCCATGGCAGTGCGACATTGTTGTTTTCTTTGCTTATGATTCCTTAATATGTCCCAATCAATTAACAAGGAAAAGAAAAAGCATGTAGAATTTTTTTTTTTTTTTTTTTGGATCGTTTATAAAACCAGGAATTTCAGTTTTCAAATGTGCTCAGAAGTATTTTGTCTTGCTCCTCCTTTCATGTACTGGAGTCAACGAGAGTGAAATAGGTTGACTTTGATATCAATGCCAACAAATTGTATCCATTAAATAACACCAATATGTGGCTTAGGTTTCTTATTCACTTAGTTCAATTCTTACCTTGCATATGCCAGTCTTGCCTTCTCCATAATTCTTGAGGGAAGGGTTTTTTCAGAGTTTGCTCTAAACTCTTAAGCTGGATGACAAAAAAGGGAGAGGAGATTCTCCGTCATCAAAACAACAAAAGAAGATGAAAAGACTATTGGAATTTCAAATGCTAAGAGCATCATCTATTGGAGGCTCGTTCCTTTTACTTTCGAAGAAAATATTTCATGAATTATCTTGCAGGAAACACTGCATTGAATAGTGCAATCACTAGGATAAGCTTTGCTAATTTCCTGGTGTTCAAATTTTAGATCCCCAGCATTTGATTGTTTAGCTCGACAAGATGTGGGTGCTGAAAAATTATCTAGTACTTTTGGCAGCACCATTAATGATAGTAATTATGCAACTAATGACCTAATTTGGCACTTCATAATCTTCAGCAGTTACTATGTGCAGGCATATCCTTATGTTATAGACTGGCATACTGTCTATTCTGACCCAGCTCGACCTCTGGCTGTTGATCTTGGAAGTGGTATATACTTGTGGCCGTACTTTTTTTGTTTCCTTTCGTGCTTCCTTATCACTGATGCAAAACTTGTTCTTTATGGTAATTGGATATGGAGAGATTGAATGATTTACCAAAGAAATAAGGAAGAAGTGAGTTAAATTTGACATTGTTATGTCTCATTCCCAATATTAAATTAAGTCCCAGGTGATGAATAGCATATAATACTTACATCCATTGTTTATGATATCACAAGTACAAGGATGCCTACATTGTATTTGTTATGAATAACTGTTGCTAAGGTGATTGAAACTTAGCGATGCCGACTTGAGAGAAGCTGCTTCTGCTAATTGCTGCTTTGGAATGTGCTTACCAACATTAGTGCCTCCTTTGGAAGTAAGCATTTGTTTGGGGTATATAAGGATAGTGGAGAAAAGTTCAGATAGATAAGCACTCGATGACTGTACGATGGAGGAACTAATAGCTCGGAAAAGAGCAAGTTTGTGAAATTCTTGTTGGTGTTATATATGATGAAGATGAAAATAAGAGATTTATGGTAATAATAATTTACAACTGGCTGTTTGAAAGTCTGTATCTAATTATCATGCAACAACCATGTATTTATTAACTCAAAAAAGAGCGTGAAACTGCAGATTTGCAGTTCTAACCAATAATTTGGCACAATGATTTCAGGGAATGGATTATTTCTCATAGGACTGGCTTCTATAAGGAAGGATTTAAATTGTCTTGGTTTAGAGATTAACAGGAAGGTTTTCATGCTTCACCTTCCAAACTTCCTCATGATCTCTCTCTCTCTCTCTCTCTCTCTCTCTTATTTCATCATTTTCAAGCTTGATGTCTTCACGATCAATTTGTAATTGTTAGTCATTTTCAGCTAGTAAGCGGCTGTCTTGACTCCACACGTCAATCAGGAATGAAAAACTTGTATGTAATGTTCCCTTTTCATTATGAGATTGTGTGCTTATTTGTGGGATTTATTTTCTCAATTAAGTGCACTTTTCTTACACTTCAAACCTGGCTTATTTCTAGAATTCCTTTGTAGCCCTTATCTCCTGATCTTAACTGTTATTCTCTTTGGAGAGCATTTTCCATTGAGTTAAGATGTGCTAACAATATAGATTTTTCCTTCTTTTTTTTTTTTTTTTATATGCTTGAAATCTTCAGTATTGTGTTTGATAAATGCATAGACGAATACTATGTGATATGGTTGAGGAACCCTATTTTCTTTTTCTTAGGCTAGCTGATGTCTCATGTTTTGAACTTTATGTGAACTGTATTGGCATTTTCCTACTAGTTTGTGTTGTCCTTGATTACATGACTTTTTCAACGGTTAATAAGAATATAGGTTGTCTTGGATCATATGTAAATGATTATTTATTTGGGAAGCCTTCATTCAGTGTAGGGATGCTCATGAGTTCTACTGGCAAAGATATGAAATCCCCTCAGTTGAGAAGCAATGTCCTTTCTTGCCTCGGCCTATGTCTTAGTTGGCTCTGAAACTTCCACCGTTTTACCAATATAAAATCCGCATTCCTTGTCTTAGAAAAGAGTAGGCTGAATTTCCAACTTTTTGAGAGGCACAATTATGGTTTTTACAGCATTCAAATGTTGGGTGCATTAGGTTGTCCAGCTTAAGATTTTCTGTGGTGAATTAGGGACAATCGTTGGCATATTTATTCTCTATCTTTATAGCGATTACACTCCCTAATGTTCTATGCCTGTGGAAATCAACCACTAAAATTTCTGTTCCCTCCTTTCTCCTCATTTTCTTTCTTTAGTTATGGTGTTGATGTTACATACACTCGATATTCATTTTCTCTTGGGATTTGTTGGATCCAGTTGTTTTGTCTGAACCAACTGGTTTAAGAGCCCTAGTTTGTCAGTTAGCTGTTGTCACGTCATCCACGAAGTTTGACATTAAGTAATTTGACTATGCCAGTTTTTAGTCAATAGCTAATGAAAATAGAAGGCATTCTAGATTCAACAGGGAAGAGCAGGAAACCAGTCTTAGCATCCATGAAGATAAAGATTCCCCATGTGTGACTGATGAGGAATGGGATAAAATTAAGATGGCCCAGAAAAACCATCCTGGGATCCAACTGTGGTTGTCTGATGAAGTTTTGTGTGAATGGTGAAGTCATTTGTGAATGCTTGGTAGCAAAATTTTAGATAATGTTGGGGTTTGTAGATTGATAAAAATTAAAAAGCCTAGTAGTAAACACATGTTGAAGTAGCAGTTATTAATGGTCTGTTTGTTGGAAAGCCATGAATATTTGTCATGAATAATTTTCCATTATTTTGGATCTGAAAAACAAGGATGCCAGACTTTGATGACAAGGATCATGTCCTCTATTGTTATGCTTGGCTTCCTTGGATATAACCTTTAGAGAATATTTGTTAAATGGTAGAAACGCCGGAAAGTTAACTACGCGTCACTATCTAAAGGGATGATTGACAAGGACATTGGTGGCTTTCAACTGATTCTCAGGTAGAAGATTTGGCTGCTTGATTGTGAATATAATATGAAGGATACATCATCTGTAGACGTAAAATTTATTACTATTGCAAGAAGAAAGGGGTTCAAATTGAAAAATATGAAAAGAAGAATTAGAGAAGCACAGAAGCTGGTGTGGTAAAGAATGTTGAGGAGAGGTGCCCATAGACTGCTGAAGGTGGAGCTCCCCACCTCTGCCTGGGTTCTGTAAATGTGGTTTGTGTTTGTTGTATGTGGATGAAATCGGCAACCTGTATGCTCTGCTCGTAACTGTTACAGGCTTGGTAGTTGTACCTTCTTTCTCCTTGCTAGAATCTGGTATCACCTGATTTTAGCATCTGGAGCTAGGACATATGAGTTCATTTTACATTCTCCATACTCTTGTAGCATGTGTCCTGATATATCACAGGCAGTGTAGCTGTTCTAGAGAATCATTTTAGCACTTTCTTATTTAAATTGTAGAGTTTGGGAACTCTGGAACTGATTTTGGCTTTGGTTGATTTGGATTGAAGATCTGAAAGGAACCTTTGATGGTATTGAAGACAAGGTAAATTTGTGCTTAGTTGAGTATGCTGTGTTCTCAAAGGTTATTTGATGAGTAAGGCTTCATTTCTTGCTCTGCCTCTGCCGTAATTGACTAACAAGCTTCTATTAGTAAAAATAATACACTTGATTGCACCTTGGTAATAGAAAAGATCGAGCAGGCCACACTTTGAGTTATTGTGATCTTATATATGAAGTTATAGATTTTTTAGAACTTGTCTAATCTATATTAGTTTTGGGCTCTAGAGATTTTCCAGTGTGTTGAAAGTTTTATTAGTTCTCCCTTGTGTGTTATCCATCTTTCAGCAGTTACTCTCTCTGATTATCTACGCCCATGATGTTGGCTTACCTGGCACTTGTTGCAGCTGCCTATTTATATTAGTTACTCCTGTTGTATTTTTCTAATTTGCAGATACTTCATAGCCACGAATGCGACATCAACTCTTAATAGCATTATTTCCAGCTACCCAGGACCTCTAGTTCTTGTTTCAATTCAGGTAAATTTAGCAATTGATTAGCTTTTAGTGCTTACTGCAGCTTTGGTCAGATGAGCTGTTTTTATTTCTTCATCATCAATGGTGCATTTGGTCGTAATATCCTCTGAAGTTTCAGTGTTAGCTGTGGCAAATATTTCCTGTTCCTCAATTGTTTAATAGGGTGAGGTTGTGGTTGGATAAGTTACTTGACACAAAAAAGGGAGAAAAAAGAAGTCTTTAGACTGGTTAAAACAAGAGATAGGAGAACAAAAGATATGAACCAAACGAAGTGCATCAAGGATGGTGAGGAGCAAATACTTGTTGTAGATGAGAGTTTAAAAGAGAGAAGGCTTAGCTATTTTCATAACCTTTTTAATTGAGGTATGGAGAACCTCATAATCTTGAGGAGCTAAATGACTATACAGTAAATGTAAATTGCTTTTTTATTACATATGTATCAGAGGAGAGTAAGTGTCAGAAGGCTGAAGCTGATAAAGAGGCAATACAGCTGGACAAGATGACCTTCCAGTTTGCATGAAGATGGCTGATGAGTGGAGAAAGAGAATACTGGCACTTATTTACGAGAACAAAGGGGATATGCAAAGTTTTGCCAACGACAACGTTACAATAGATGAACCAAATAATATGAAAGGGTAATTGAAAGGAGGCTAAGCTGAGATGCAAGTTTATCAGTGGATCAATTTGGATTCGTGCTAGGCGAATCTACTATGGAAGAAGCTAGCTGTTTGCTAGAACTCCAGTTGAAGCAATTTAAGGAACGGTAGAAGATCCTTCATATGATGTTTATTGATTTAGAGAAAGGATATGATACAATTCCAAGATTGGTATTATCAAGATTTTTGAGAAAAAGTTGTCATTGCATACATCAAAGCTATAGAACATATGAATAATAGAGTTATGACTTATTTAAGGAAACATGGGAGATTTAAGGCTTTTCTAATTACTTGGGAGTGAGGCTTAGTGTAATAGTGGTGTTTCTCCATTTTGACAGGGGGTCATGGGTTTAATCTACAACAATAGTCTCTTTGCAATGTATATGTAAGGTTATATATATTGACTCTCTTTAAATCCCACGATATGAAAGCCTCATGTAATGGGCTGCCCATTTTTACATGATAAGTTGGCTTGAAGCCCATATTATTTGCATTGCCCATGAATGGATTAACTGAAAATATTCCAGTTTAGATACCCTACTCCATTTTTTTTTAAAAAACAAATGGCAGTTTTGGTTGATGCAACAAGAGATAGCACTAATAATAAGTTGAAAATTCGGAGAGGGACATAGGATGCTAGAGGACTTAGAAGTAATGGAACAAAGAATGAACATATGGAATATAAATTTAGTAATTGTGAGTTCTGCATTTAATGTCAACTTTTGTGGCATGTGTTGTACCTTGAGACTTATTAAATGGGCAGAGAATAATTCAATTCCTCTTATTTAGAGAGAGCCCTGCAATGGCCCAAATATTCATGGCTCAGGGAGGCAGTTGCCTTTTAGAGAGTCACTAAGCATTTGAGAGATTTTTGTATATTCATTTGATGATGCATTTGTGAAAGCTTTTGAAATTGCTCATTACATTTAAACACATTATTTAGCCTACAATCCTCTGAAATTTTGATATGTGGCTTGTATGTAGAATCTAAGGCATTTTAGACTGGAAGAGTTAGGTTAAGAATTCTAGAGTCAGTGGTGTCTATTACTGGTCAGAATTGGACCACAATGGAATTTCGGTCTACTAGCTCCATAATGGTAGATTGGGGAGGAAGATTAGAATTAGAGATTGATAGAAAAGCAAGGATATGGGCTCGTGTGAGTAGGATACATAAAATATCTATTCTAGTTTTATTATCAACTATAGGTTCAACTCCAGGAGAAATTCTAGAGCATGTTTGGCATCCTAAAACTTTCATCTTTCTTAAATGATAAGTAGAAAAAAAATTGGATAAATGTCATTTCGGAGTTTAATCAACAAGTGGCTTTTGTAGGTTCAGTTTAAGTGAGTGGTTTGTTGTTTAGTAATAAGTAAAAAGAATAGGTAGTATTCAGTGAAGTAATATCCCAGAAGTTTGGAAGGAGTTTGAATCCCTAGTTTAGAGGGCTAATATGGAAAGTAGGCTTTTTGGTAAGGGTTACGGGTTACGTATTAGGGGGAGTCAACTGGGAAGACTATTGCTTTTTTATTTATTGTAATATAAGTTGACTTGCTAATAGATTTGTCTTTTGTTGGCTTGAAAATCCTAGATAGTTTTTCTCTTGAATTGGTTATTTGTTAAGTTTTTCTTCGTCTGTAAAATTGTGTCCCATTACATTTTCATAAGCTTTTAATTTTTTTTTGTTGTGGGTTGTGGTTATGATATTCTAGGCGTATCCCTTTTTTGAAGAGTGGATCTAAATCCCGACTTTTCGGTGACAACAAAGAAGTAGATAGTAGGAAAGTGAAGATACGGACTAAATGCCTGCTAAAGAGAAAATATTTCAAGTATCTTAATCACTTAAAAATATTGATTGATTGATGTGGATATCATGCAATAGATCAAACAAGGTGGATGAAGTTGAGAAATGCTTTGGAGGTTGTGTGAATACTGCTTAAACTTGAAGGCAAATACTGCAAGGTGGCTACCAGGTTACTTGATGCTGCATGCAGCAGTGTGTTGGGCCGTTAAATTCCAACATGTGCAGAAAATGACAGTAGTGGAGATGATGTTGTGATGGATTTGTGGTCATACAAAAGGAGGTGGGATTAAAATTGATGTCATAAGATAGAAAATTGGGTTGGCACCATAGAAGAATAATGCAATATAGCCATCTAAGGTGGTTGGTTTGGTCATGTAAATCGAAGACTGTCTCATGTGTTTGGTAAGAGATGTGAATGCTCAGAAGAGGCTCATTATAGAAGAGGTAGAAGAAAAAACATTTGAACGAAACCTTCAGGCATTATCTTGCGCATTTGGATTTAGTAGAGGACATGACTACACAGAACTAAATAGAGGTGAAGAGTCCATGTAGCTAATCCCTACTTGGTTGAAAGAGGCTTAATTTTGTTTTGTTAATTTCTCATCCCTTGTTTGTGCCCACAAACTCCGACTCGTGGGTCAAGAACCATTGATAAAGTGTGTTATTCAATAGCCTTCTCCTAGAATGAATCAGTCAAATGATTGCTTACTAAATGTTACTGTAGACCTTTGATGTCATTTCTGTTGTCACATTTTGTTTTCTTGGTTTCCATTTGAGGTTTTATAGAATCTCTTAGATTCTCTAGTATTCATACTGATGACTTTTCGCTACTGCCTTTCTCATTTAGGAAGCTGTTGTTCTTCGGCGCGCGCACACACACACACGCACACAAACCTAACGACCATATCCACATGTTTCAAAGTGAATGCCCAAAATGCTGTCCTTGAATGAAGATTCAGATGGTGCAATGTGAGGATTTTGTGTTCTATGTTTACTTAAGGGTCCTGAGAAGCAACAGAAAATATATGATATTTGGGAGTATTGGTCTCTAATTTGACCATTTCTACTGTTTTTGGAAAGGAATGAGTATTTGCATCTTGCTATCACATTGTTGTGAATGAAGGTGACATCCTAGCAGAATTCTGCTGTGCATGGCATATGTGACCACGAAGTGATCTTATGGCATTTACTTGCCTATCAAAAATGACAGCCTAGTGCATATGAAGGGTCAAACTATGTAGTCTTGCCTTTGCTTTAAAGTGTTATTATTTTCTTAGTTTGAATTCATGACCTCAAGATCATAATGGAGAAACCTTATAATTGACTTGGAAGAAAAGGAGAGTCATATGACAATTACTGCTCACCCTGCTTGGAAGCTTCTGTGTCTGTCTATGAGACTATCTTATCTAGTTCTCTCACTATTGATTATAGCTCCCCACCCCAGTTTCATTTTCCTTTTCCTTCCCCCCCCCCCCGGCGAGAAGCAACTTTTATTGGAGAATCAACAGAAACACATCTTCTGACTAATAGTTATTTTGTTTTATTTTATTTTCATTCAGTGCCCAAATCCTGATTTCAATCAACCAGACCATAGATGGAGAATGGTGAAAGGGTCATTGGTTGAAGCCATAGCTGATTTGCTTACTCCAGGGGGAAAGGTAAAACAAATTTACTGCGCTATCTCAGAAAGATTGCCAATTAGCACCCATTCTTTGTCGCTTCGTAGCTTGGGGTGGTTGTTTCTTGATACATGCTCTAAACAATATAATCCTGTCACCAAGGCATTGTACTGTAAACTTGACACACGTTAATTGCTAATTCTTTTTTTGGTGGTTAACTCCCCAAAGGACGATGAATGTAACCTCAGCTACCCTTTCAGAATTGAGGACACTATGCCAATAAAGTGATAAGGGCTTCAGCCCTGTAGCCTATCTTATGATGTTTCTGGTCGCTTTACCAGTATGTAAGTTGACGGAGAATGGCTCTGGCCATTGATTTGAGTGAATGGGTAGCCTACCACTAAGCTACTGCTTGACCCCCCTTCCCCACCAGTTTGTATCATGTGAACCACATCAACATGACTGCACGGGAGAGATTAGAAATTTTTTGATGGAAAAAATGATATATCCGTGCTAATGTTGTCACAATCTGTGTCACATGTTCTCCTTTGGTGGTGGTCTCAGGTTTGAGCTGTGGAGCTTGCTGCTTCACACCTTGCTGTGGTTTGGGCTTTTGATTTGGATTAATTAACATTAAATCTATGTTTTTCACTTCTAGAACAATATTCGGCTTCTATCAATCATGTACCCAGCCTTTTCACCAAATGATTCAATAATACATTCCCTAAAAAATCCTGTTAAGGGCTCCATCAAAATCATTACCTGTCACAGTTGCATGTGGACAACCCAATTAAAATAGACAATCCACATCCAACCAAAGCATTTGATCTCATTTGAATCAATCAAAATCTCATTGATACATTTGAGGGAAAAAGAAAGAATTTTGTTTACAATTTTATTTTCCTGTTAATTTGATTTGATTTGGGACAAGTCAAATGATTTTTAAGGATTGTTGGGGACTTAATATTAAAAATTTGGTATTCTGCTATACTATGGCAAATCTGTGGTTGGAAGAACTAGCATTTCCTCTCCCAGAATCTAGATGAAAGCTGAGTCTATGCTGAGTTCATTGACTACATTTTTAGGGCCTCTCTAAATTGTAGGTATTTCTGCAATCTGATGTTGAAGCAGTTGCAGTGAGATTGAGAGAGCAGTTCTTGAATGGCAGTAGGGGAAAGCTTGCTGTTTGTGAAGATGAAAAAACGCTCAATCATGGGGGATGGCTTAAAGCGAACCCATTTGAAATTCAGTCTGATTGGGAACGACATGCTGTTGCCCGAGGTGCTCCCATGTACAGGTTGATGCTGTCTAAGGTTGTGGATTGCTGAAAAACGGAAATGCAGAATCGTTTATGAAGCTTCTGCTATATAAGGATTCAGGAAGGATTGGACCACTTTGGATTCATTATATGTAGTCTTATCTTATATATTGCAAGAAGTCGTGTCTATGACTCGAGTGTCTAACTGGCAGATTATATGGTAACAACTTTACTATTATATCAAGGCTTTCCTCGCAAAGTATTAAAATATGTACATATTTATTCAACAAGCGTGTTTTATATGGGGATATTGCCTTTAGAATTATCCAGTCTGTGCCAAGGTCAATGAGGATGGCAGATGGATTTTCATGCTGTCGTGTTTATATATGTGCCAATAAAAAATCGCAAGGCTAATTATGACTGCTTTGTTTTCTCTCTATAGTGGTGAATATCATGCCGCCTTTTCATATTGGAAAATGTTTGGGTGCACCTTCAGGAAATCCTTGGATAACATGATGGTCATTTATTTATCTTTTCTTATATGAGCCTGTTGGTATGGATGAATGAATCGGATGCCATGCCATTTGAAAGTGTTTTCCTAATGTTTAATTTTTTTCATTTCATTTGGTATATCTGGATATATCATCTGTTTAACATGCTGAAGCCCAAGTTGGCAGGACTTTCAGATACATGGATGTACATTCCTTCGAATAATATAATAGCAAATGTTTGATTTTATGTTATAACCGCGGTGGTTTCATTTGAACTTTGAAGCAGTCCTCTGGTGATCTTAGTGGACTATGATCATTTTAGTAAATGGGCTGGATCATTTTAGAAGCTGTCTTCCCATCATCGGACCGGACCAGTACATGTAGCCTGACCGTCTTATCCATCATTGAAACACCTGTTGATGTTTCGGCCTGGCAGTCAACCCCCTGGAGAAAGCGATGCCAATGAACTAGGTGAGGATTTGGCTTCGTGGACCTCTCGTCAAACCTGATGGGTGGTGGTATGACACTATTTTCAAAGGAAGTGTACGTGAAACTTTCACGTCCTACGATCCTGTCTCTGAATCAGGACCTGTTCTCTCTTTTGACTAATGGGTTGTTGAACCAACTTGTCTTTAGGCTCCATTCTCTGGTGAGAAAATTGAAGTGGCCCGGTCACCCGGAGCATTGAAGCCTGACGAGTATGGAGATGGTACTTATTTTGGTTACAAGCAGAATCAATGAAAATCTGAGAAGGTTTATAGAAAGGAAAAAAATATAAAAAAACCCGGCAAAGGTAGTGCTTAGTAGAGCTTATAAACGTGTTATACGTTATGTTTGGATCCAAAGTGGAAAAAAAGGTGCATACAAATTTTACTAGACAGGAGATAAGAAGTAAGAATTTAGGTTGAATTAGATGCATATGAAAGATGAAAATAATTGAATGATATGCTGATCAGGCAAGCCTTGCAAGGGGCGTTGGACAAAAAAAATTGGTCAGAGATACTGAGGTAATCAAAGATACATATATACAGGGACCATGACTATTGTTAAAATTATAATAGGAAATGCTAACAATTATTCTATTATAAGATAAAAGTGTATCAGTGGTTTACTATAATTCATTATGTACTTTCCTTAATTATGAATGAACTTATGAGATATGTCTAAAATAAGCTTTCGTGGTGTATGTGTAGCACTCGATTCTCAAAATTTATATATTGTGTTGTCACAAATTATGTAAATTATATGAATTAATGAGTAAAATATAAATATTTGAAGGAGGAAGACATGCGCCAGATGTGCATGTGTGATGCTTGGGCGTGATCAGCTGTATCCCATGCATGAAGGAGGCACGTTTATGTATGCATGGTAGGATGTGTAGTGCATGGATGAAGTAAACTCAGTGTGTTGGTTAGGCAACAGCCCCATGCGTGATGGGCATATGATTCGTGCTTGTGTATCAGTCTAACTATTCAAGGAACTCCAGCTTGTTTTTGACTATTTTCTGTCCAAAATTCAAGAGAAGAGAAACAAAGAGAAACGATGAATAGTGAAAAGAGGAGAGAAAAGGTAAATGATGTTTATTTTAGAACTATTATTTGTTAGATATTAGTAATATTCGAGTTAAGGTAAGTGTTTTTAATTTTTTTTATTGATTGTTAAAATTTTCAGGGTATTTCTTTCTATTTTTTGTTTAAGTATATATACATGTAATCCTTTCTCCTTATTGACTTTATCTTGCA
>JAODPA010094876.1:0-22675 GCA_025585075.1 Nepenthes mirabilis | reverse complement strand
TGCCTCCCCAAAAGCTAGTGTACAGGACAATGTCTGTCAAAACTCCCACTAACATCATGAAAATCTCAACTTTTGATCAGTGCAGCAGAGGCAATATGACGAGCCGACGGCTGTGCGCCAAGAACAAAGTTCTTTGATTTCACCATTTGTAGATGTTTAACGGAATACTTCAGACTCTCAGCTCAAAAATTCCCGGAAAAATCCAAATTTGCATTATCATAATTGCTTATATATCAGATTGAATGTGGGAGGCTGAGGGAGAACAGAGGATTTTGTGGGTGAAGGATTGTGAAATCTAGGGTTCTAGAAGCCCTTGAACAGGGGAGGAAGGGTCCTGATTTTAGGGTTAGGAGAGAAAGGGGAAAGGATGAAGGAGGTGATAGGGAGTCCTGGGACAAAGAGTGGGCTGGTACTGAGATTAGGGCAATGTACGTTTGCGGCAGCTTCGATTGGAGTTATGGTGTCTGCTCATCCCTTCTCCAATTACACTGCTTTCTGGTATTTCTCCTCCATTTTTTTTATTTTTATTTTTTTGTGTTTCTCACACTCATTTTTTCCCTTTTGCAGTTTGCGTTACTACAAGAAATTGTTGATTTTTTACTTTGTTCTGCAATTACTGATCATGAAAATGTCTCTTCTGAGCTGCCTGCATTCAGTTTTCTCTTACGGGGTTCACCGTTGGTTAAACCACGTTACCCCACCTCCATGTTGTTGCTGGGAGAAATCACTCTCAGAGCATTTGAATATATATGGTCGTAAAATAACACAACCACAGTAAAACACTAAAACGATGGCATTTAGAAGAAATACAACAGTGCTAGGTGGAAAATCCCTTCAAATCAAATGGGAAAAATCACAGAACTTGAGAGTCCAAACCGAGCTCTACTATTGTCAGAATCCATCATAGCTTTCAAAATGAGTACACAACCTCTGAACTAAGTTTCACACACCATAAGACTAGTGAAATTGAAATTGAGAAATACACCAAATAGAGTGAAAATGGGAAAATTAAATGGGTAGAAGTATTCTACAAGAACACGATTTTGTATAAACAAACAAAGTAGAAAATGAAAGAAATCTGAACCCAATTCATCATTCAAATCTAAAAACCTCTTCTCTCTCTCTCTCATGTTTGATCTAAAAAAATTGAATGAAAATGATGATAAAACCCATGCAAAACTGCACAACTGCACATAGTTTATGTGGAAAACTAACAACTGCACATAGTTTATGTGGAAAACTAACCTGTCGCTGGAGCACGAGCTGCAAGTGTTGGGATCGAACCACCAAACCCCTTATTTAAATTTTGTGAGAAAACAAGATGATAACACACTTTTATAAGAAGCAAATCCTGCAACAAAAAGAAGCACATAATTTTACAGGAAAAATATTTCTTAATAAAAGGAAAAACCACCGGAGAAATAATCTTCACTATAAAATGCAAGTTTGGCTACAATCAACCATTTCAAAACCAATGTCAGATTTACCATAAATTTAGGTAAATCGAGCAATGAACAATAAGAAAATAAAAAGATAATGAAGAAATAAATGTGATTAAAAGGCCTAGGAAATGGCAAAATCTCCTCCTACTCTTCTTTCTTTTTTCTCCCTTAATTCAATGCTCAAAATATATTGAACAAACTCACAATCTTACTCTCCAACTCTCTCGAAAAAACTCTCACTGAAGATTAACACACTCTTCTTCCTCAAAAAGCGGAGCAAACTACTCTTAAAAAGAGTCTATCTTTTGAACGCTGGTTAAAGTTGATGAGAGTACTGAGAGATGGCGTTTGAATGCTGAACACAGTTGGAGTGAGGACAAGAAGCTAGTGTTTTAATGCTGAAAGTCAGCATTCGAAGGCCACAGGAAAAACTTCCCTGCACAAGAAACTATGCATGAGTTCCTTAGGCCCTCCACACTAGAATCCACACATGTGCGTCCCATCATTCCCCCATCATATTTTGGTCTCCTGAGCCACTTCAATTTTTCTTTCTAGTGAATACTTACACCAAAATTGAGCGAATCTCTGAATGACCCATCCAACGGGACCTGTAAAAGAATGACACAAAACTCAACAAACTTTCTTCACAACTTTATGGGATCACCTCCTCTCCAATGATCGTCATCTCTTGCTCCTTGGAAACTTTACCTCTACCAGGGTACAAGCATCGGACTCATGAACTTGTTGAAACCTCAAGGCCTAGTAAGCTTCCCCTCAATGGGATCACACAAAGTTTCTTATCAAAACCTCGAAAATCAACAAACCTCCCTCCGTGTGTCTGAACTTGTTGGTGAAATATCAGAATCTAATAAGCCTCCCTCACAGGAATCCACACGTCATAATCATCATCGTTGCCAAAACCTTGTCACAAAATTAAAATTTCCAAATAAGTATAATAACAAACGGATCCCAAAATTCCATCACTGGATCTTAACAGATAACCGTCCGGACACTAATACATAGGACCTGCTCCATAAATTGAAGCCCACTAAATTGAGCCTAAAGTCAACAAGTACCATATCATTAATATGAACAAATATTTCCGACAAATCAAAGTGAGGGTCCATAAACGGATTTCAAAACAGGTAACATATGTAAATTAGGTATCAACGAGCTGATGGCAACATAATCAAATCCGATGTTAGAAAGCAAATAACATATGCAAATCTGATGTCAAAAAATAGACAACAGATATAAATCTGAAGTGTTAATATCAGAAGTCAAATCGTTAAATCCAAATTAAAATCCAATTTTAGAAAGTTAATGATAGTCTCATACTCAAATCGTATATCAGATCAAAATATAATTTGGTAAGGATGTATATTGAACAAAAGTGATTTGGATATGAAATTATCAAGAACGTATCGAAATTTTATTAGAATCGGATAAATGTATAATAGAATTAGGATCAAAATTAGATAATCAGATTAAAGTCTGGAACAAAACCATATAAATAGAATCAAATAGGTTCCGAAATGAAATCACAGATTAGATGTACGAGACCTACCAAAATCCATCTATGGGCAAATCGGCGAATCTCAAATCAAAATCCAAATCAGAGTTTGAATGCAAATCCATGTATAAATACAAAGTATGTACGAAATCAGAGTACCAAAGGTTTAAAATATTAACTTGATAAAGGGTTGCACATACTCTCAGTAACCTTTAACCATTTCATCTGCTATTAGGCCTGCATGCTAGGCCATCTACATACTCAGTCTCCCATAGATACAGAACTTACTGTGTTTTGCCATATGCGATTTTAGGTGCAATTTTCAAATTTATTAGATATATTAAATTTCATTTAAATTTTAGACAGATGGAGTGGATCAACTACAAACAGAGCCTTTTCCTACTAGTGGAAGAGGGATTTCAAATAACAGATATTTTCCTCATCAAGAGTTGGCCAAATAGCAGATAACAAATAGCAGTGACCACGATCCTCAAGCTATAAGCATATGAAAATGCACTGTCCATGCAAATTTTATACTTATTTTCATACAAATTTACTTATATAAAAATATACAGTATCAGATATTTATTTATTTTTTTGAAAAATAACAAAACCCTCAAATATTCGTAAATCCAGTAAAAAGCCCCCAAACAATTAGTAAAACTCATGCATGCACACAAAGAAAATAGACAGTCTAGATAAAAGTTGAAAGCACGAACTTTAAACCTCCAAAATGAAACCAAAATACATCAGACGTTGAAACAGACCAATAATAAAGCTTATAGATACTTGCTTTAATTTCATACCAAGTAGATTTAATAAAAGGATGCTTTAATCTACCCGATTTTTTCTCCTCTCCTCTTACTTCTCCTCTCTCTCTCCTTCTGCTCTTCCTTGCCCGAATTGGCCGCATTGTCCACTGCCACTTGCTTATATAGGCGCCCTAGCGCTCGAACACGGACCTCAGGCGTGCCTCGGGCGCTGGCGCATGGGTTTTTGCACCTCAAGCACCCCTTTGGGTGTGCTTGCGCCGATCTTTGAACTGAATTTCCTTCAAAATTCTACAAAATACCATTAATCCAATATATCTAATTATCTCAAACTACAATAACTCCAAATAAATCAAATGGGTAAAACCGGGCATTACAAACCTCATCCTAATGATTGATAAATCTTATTTTCAACAATGAGAAGATCATTATACCTAGCGGAAGAGACCCGATCATTGCTCTCGTGATCCTTCTTCTCTTCCCGTACACCACTTTCTTGTTCTTGCTTCCACGTGAACCAATTGCATGTGATGTTGCCCTTCTTGTCATAATAGTAACACTCAATATTTTGATGCATTGAACTCGACTTGTTTTAACCCTTCTCTCTATTATTAAAAAACTTTCCCTTAATATTACTTGGGTCTCACAGACTAGTGCTTCAAGTTGTGAATACAAAGAATCTGGATATTGTCTTCCCATTTTTTCATTTAGAATAGCACCCTTACCATTCTCCAAAATTACAGCACCTTTTGGAACGAAATTAGTGATGGAGACTCGAAAGATCTCCCAAGAATCCAATATAGTGGTCAAAAATTATAAGCCTAACAAATCATTATCAAATTTCATCCCATGCAAGATAATTGATCCATGCATCCATGGAATTCGTTTAGATAATCGGTGACAGAGCAACCTTCTCTCTACGGCACCTACATCAACTTCATCAAGAGGTGCACATTGTTTTTCTCGGTCTTTGAATCATATGGAGCTTCAAGCTTATCGCACGACATTCTTACATGTTTTTCATTATGAATGTGATTGTACACATTATTAACAATAAATTGTCTAATATACTTACAAACTTGCTTATGCTCAAAATCTTACTTCTCAGATTTGGATCCCAACCTTTGAGTAGCGAACACCAAAAGATGTTACACTTTCACAAATAGCAGATCTTTTTTCTTACTCTTTCAAATGTCAAAATTTCTATCATTCAAGCAATTCATCTTGTTCAAACCTTTTATCAATTCAAACAAACACAAGTAACTTCTCTATGATACCTCTTTGTGGGAACGAACCACCAATCTTTGTCACATGCAAAGTTTAGAATAAATCTTTAACAAGATGAACTGCCAAATCTCTTATTTGAATTTCATGAGGAGGCTAGACAATAGCACCCTTTTATAAGAAACAAATCATCCAATGGAAAGGGACACCCAATTTTATGTGAAAAGCCTTTCTCAATTAAGGGGGAAATTATGGGAGAAATAATGTTCATTATAAAATGTAAATTTGGTTAAAATCAACCCTCTTAAAACCACTATCAATTTTACCACAAATTTAGGTAAATCAAACAATGAACATTAAAAGAACAAAAAGATAATGAAGAAATGAACATGATTAAGGGCTTAGGAAATGGCAAAATCTCCTTCTACTCTTCTTCCTTTTTCCTGTCTCAATTCAATGATCAAAATGTTTTGAATAAACTCATAATCTCACTTTCCAACTCTCACCGAAGATTAACACACTCTTCCTCACAACAAAACGTAGCAAACTACTCTTAAAAGAAAGCCTAGCATTCAAATGTGGTAGTGGGTGCTTGAATGCAAGCTGCAATTGATGAGAGTACTGAGAAATGGCGCTCGAGCACTGGAAGTTGGCATCCGAATGCTGGTTGCAATTGTAGTGAGAACAATGTTTGAACGCCAAAGACAAAACTATCTCTGCACGGGAAACTGCTCATGAGCATTCTTTAGGAGCATATTAGGCCCTCTAGCCACTGGAATCTATGCATGCGTGCCCCATCATTTGTCTATCAGGTGTTGATTTCTCAAGCCAGTTCAATTTTCCTTTCAAGTGAATCCTCACATTGAAACTAAGCAGATTTCCAGATGACCTGTCCATTGGATGTGGGACTCACAAGAAAGTGATCTAGTACGTTTATTGTTTCTCAGCACTCCATCAATCTATTACACGCAAATTGAGCAAGAGCTCCTTCAATTTGCCACTCAAGCTCTGGCCAGGCTCACATCAAGCACCCAGCTTTTGCCAACTTTCTGCTGAAGCTCCTGTCAAGCATGCCTCAGGGCTTCCATTCTGCCATCTCCCGTTGAAGCAGAAATCATGTGCCAATGCCTACAAGTCACAAAAACAACTGCATACAGCAGGTTGTGGGCCTCAGTATGGGATCAATCTATCCCAACATTTGATTGTGCTACGATCCAAACAAATATAAAGAAAGAATGTTGGGACTTCTAGCAGAAGGCAACCACTCTGCAACAAAAATATTCGGCTAACTGAGCGAAGCAGCAGTAAAGAAATAAAGATCTGCAACTGAAATTTATAACTAGCTAGTTCTGCATGAGAAGATTGGTGGCTGTTGTTAGATTGATTTCCAAACCATAACTGCTCTAACAAACTAGAAGTAGTCTACAAAATGAAAATAGCAACATCAGCCACGTATGTTGAAGTAATGAATAATGATTCAGCCGAATTCCCTGCAAATCTTGTCATATTTCTTCCCTTCTTCCTTTTTCCCAGCCTCACTTTCTTCATTCTTATTCACTCAAACATCCTCTCTTTATTGAAGCACCTCATAATTCATTGTTATTTACAGACTTTCTGTCTAGTTCATCATTGATAGTTGCGTAGAGAATGATTGATTTTATCATATCAGTTCAGGATCACCAAAGATAGTGAGACTTGTTCCACAATATGGTAGCCATATGGTGGCTCGACTTGGAGGTCATAAGTTCAAACCATAAGAACAAACTCTTCACAAATTAAGGATAAGGCTACTTTGCAAACCCATGCGGGAGTCTTGTATATTTGGTTGGATTTCTTTACATCAGTGGAGGAGGGGAGCAATCAAAAACCTAATCCAACAAGTTGCTGTGTTCAGATCTCAAACCACCACTCTACCGTTTGGGAGAGTGAGATGCCATAAACACAAGTTTCATTTCTCATCATAGATGGATTTTTACAGCTAATAGCATGTCCAAGTGGATATGTGTCTAGGGATGCCATTTATGTTCAACTGTAGAACTGTTTAGCTTCAGAAAATGTATTTTTCCCTTTCGTATTGTTTAGGAAAGAAGTGGTGTGTGAAAGTGATGATCTTGGCTCTGGTGTGGGGAAAGCAAATTAGGACTACAACACAAAATGAAGAATGTCTGTGCTTCAATTGCTGGATATTGGGGAAAACATTTGTTACTTTATAAGTTGTGTTTAGTCTGTGAAAAGGGCCCCTTCATGTAGTGAAATCCAGAAATGAGTGTCATGATTGCCCTCCATTTAGCAGTCGATGTGGCCTTAAGTAAACAGAAAAAAAAAAAAGGCTTTGAATTGATTAATGGTTCTGACCTTAGTGAGTTTGAATAGGAGCTTTATTCATGTTGCTCCTAAAATAGATTTGTGAACGTTAATTTTAAAGTGCTAAGCTGGGAAAATATCAGCTATGGTTTTGAGTACTAGCTGATTGCCATTGTTGGAAAACATTAAGTAGACTAAAAATATCATTATTAGGGGGTAAGAAAGGAGAAAGGTGCCAGCTTTTACTTGATTCCAACTGCAGACAACAGATATTATAGAGGGCATTAAGAGCGGGGAGGATAAAATTTAGGCTAAGTGAGGTCCATCATGAAATTTCAGATCACAATCTAAAATCTGAACATTCATTCCCAGCCACCAGAACTGCTATAGCTGCCCAACAAATGGACTAATAAAAGTGAGCAATATCTAAGTTCTTACTAATATAAATTGCAGCTACCATTGTTTCCATCAATTAAACTTTTTCTGTTCAACATGCCAAAGTGCAAGTTGATGGTGATTACGATGGCCCAGAATGAGAAACAGTAGCAAAACAATGGAGCCGAGAGGGTAAATGCAACATAGTGTCACAGTTTGATGTGTCCCCTAATGCATCTCACCAAAGCACAATGCCAAATATTGTCTATCCAGTCACCATGATTTCTAGGTTAGTGCATGAGCCTGGTCAAAAATTTATCCTATTCTGGCAACAATCGATTACTACAGTATTGCAAGGCTTGATGATTTTGTGCATCAAATATGTAAAGAAAATGACAGTTGCACATGAATAAAAATATTGATATTAGATATATCGGATAACATGTATCAATATCGGTTATATTAGATGAAAAATATTTTCTGCGAATCGTAAGCTAGTCAGCAAACATTGGCCGATATATCAAGTGTATCAACCTATATATTAGCAAAATATTAGGTGTATCATCCGATATTTTTAATATCAGCCTATATGTCGCAATATATCACTGATATGACAATATATTACAATATTGTCACAGTATTGAAAATATTGGTATCAAGATTTTTTAATATCAATATATATCAGCTGATATATTTATTCATTCAATGGCCTTATTGACTATACAGATAGTGATTAGGCTTGACCGATTGAGGATAAGAAAGGCATCTCTAGGTTTATATTCTGTTTGGGGAAGAAGACCAACTTTTCAGTGCTCAAGAAAAGAAAATGCAATAGCTCTAATGTTGGTTGAAGCTGAATACATCGCATCTATCTCAATCTTTAGCTATTCCGTGTCTATCCATAGCAGTCATGTAGATGATGCAAATATTTCCTTTTCATCCTAGGTTCAATGTTCTTGTACTATGGTTCATGTTTATTATAGATAAAAATATTAGTATTCGTATCAATATTGATCACAGTCATGTTGATATCAGCCATATCAGACAATTTGTATTGGTATCAGATATATTAGAAAAAAATATTTCTCAGAATTGTAAGCTGATAAATAAATGTGAGTCAATATATTAGTCGAAGATAGAGTAGATTGGCCAATTTATTGTGATATATCACCAGTATGAAAATATATAGTGATTTTGTCGTGGTGTTAGGAAATATTGGTATCAGGGGGCCTGAAATTGATATATATCAATATTTGCATCTATAATCTTGATATAATCTATTTCAAGCAACTCTTATACTCAGACATTATGTTGAGAAAGTTCTCCAACCAGTTGAATTATATGGCCTTGTACCCTTGTTTTCTATCATTGATGCCCACATCTGAGTCTTGAATAGGAATGTATGAACTTTAGTTGTGTGAGAGCATATATTGAGACCGAGTATGTCATCATCCTTGTCTTGTAGCCGGATAGGCCCCTGGGATGGAAATTGATATGCCTTATGCAGAGTCTACAATTTCTTCACAAGTAATATAATTAATCCTAATAAACTTTTTGTCTGAAGCTACTCTTTCAGTTTAATGCTTTACTACCAACCAAATCCTACTTTCATGTTGATGTGAAAATATGCAAAATTGTTTTTTTTTTTTTTTCCCTAGCTTATTCTTTTATGTGGGATTGGGGAGACAAAGGAGGGCATTGGGTTTGCTGGTGTAGATATCCATGCCCTAGTGCTTCTTATCTGAAGTTCAGAAAAGACCTGGCTGCGGTTGAGAAATTGCTTTTTCTGGCAGATTTTGCAAGAATTTGGAGCCGCTTTCTTAAAGTCGGTGACCATTGTTTGGTAAACTAGCTTTTGCTGGCAGCTGTGGAAGCTGTGGCTGGGAGGGAGTGCTGTCATGGTCATTCCAGTGGGGTGATTTATATATCTACCCAACTGAATAAGATTAAAAGTTAGATGGACAAATTATGAAAATTGAATAACCATTTAAATCACTTGATGTAATCTTAACCATTCTTCTACCCCAACTTCTAATATTAATCATTGGGTGGATATGAGATGCTTCTTACTGATAGAACCATAATATCTGTCATTGGGAGGAGCCTGTTTCCCAGCTTTTCAAAGCTAGTAGTTGTCTTGAAGTACAAATTTAGCTGGACGCCAAAACTGCCTTCTTAAATACTATCTTATTCATAGGAAGGATGAAACCCCATTTTAACGAGCACTTCTGAGTTTGTTGGCACAGCCGCCACACAATCACAACACTGCTATGGTAACTCTGCAGTTTAACAAAATTTAGCCATGTAAGTCAGCCAGAAGTCTGTATCAGTATTAGTTGCTGCTGCGTTAGTATAAGCTATCGGGCAATGCGTGCAAACCGATATTTTTGTTGTAGTATTTGAAAATGTCGGTATCAGGTGTCCCAATTCTATTGTGTCAACTGATATTTCTTTCCATGAGGACCTATGATGAAACATTGCTGTTCCTTAAGGCAGGTGAGACAACTCTTCGGTATACTGTATAGTTGATTAAGTATCTGCAGTAATGAACGGTAGGTGATTAGCATTCTCAAGGAAATCAGAACAGAGAGGGATAGAGGGAGCGAAAAGCTACTGTATGTGATCTTTATCAAATACAGGGTACAGTCACATAGGACTCATATAACAGTTATTTCTACTCTTTCATCACCACCCATTTTCTCCTTGGGCTCTCATCATAGAGTTTGTTGCGTCCCGGGTCTGCGGTTGTCGTACGGATTAGGGAACTTTCGGATTCCCAAGCACGCGGTGGCGTCAGGCAAAGGGTCCGGTCTCCGTAGCTCTAAACCTGGACCTACACAACACAAACAACAAATAAGAGATCAGAGGTCCGGTGGGATTTTCCCACCACGGCTACTCCGACGCTCAAGTCAACAAGTTTCCGCAATAAACGGAAATGGTGCACGCTATGAGCGGTGCGCGGGTGGATGCTGATGAAATGTGAGTGATGTGTATGTTTTAGGATGGTGGATGCAATGAGCAGGTAATGGAAGGCCTGGCTTCCGTAAGGCACCGCAGTGGGTGGCTAACTTCCCGCTTCCTGAGTAGGCTTGGGGATGGTGATCGTGAGAGAAAATGGCTCACTCGCGTCTGCAGGAGATGAGTCTTATCTTAGTTGGAGGTCTTTCTCTCGTGTGATCTGTTTAGAGGAGTAAGGATTGGAGTTCGAATCGGAATCCTTCTCTCTGCGGGGAATGGAAGCTCTTATAGGCTCCTCCCCATTGGACTCTGGGCGCCAGAATGCCCGTTGCAAGGGCTTCCTTGCCTCTGGTCATTATCGCTGGCCGCCGGTTATGTCGGCTGTCGTTTTGCCGTGACGGGCAGGCTCCTGAGCACTGCCGGCCACGTCTGGTTTTCCCCTAAGCGGGGATTGGCTGGTTGCCTGCGGGCGGTTGCCTGAGCCGTTTGGCACTGTGTCAGCCGCCTCTCCGTTGGCTGGCTTTTTCTCCTTTTTGTCGGTTTTCCGGCAGCGCATTAATGCACTGCAGGGCGTTCGTCGCCTTCTGCCAGCGGGGCGCCACGTGTGTCTTTTGTGTAGTTGGGCTGGGCTCGTTATCCTTCGCGGGCTCTAGCGTTCTTCGTGGGCCTCGACACCTTTTCGTGAGCCTCGACATGGGACCCAACACGAACCCCCCATGCTTGGGCCGGCTAGTGGTCGGGCCTGGCATGTTCCTTGGGTCCACTCTGTGTCCCCATAGTCTTTCTCATGCCGCGCCACCTTTTGTCGTTTTCTGGACTCGTGCCTTCCCAAGGAGACTGCGCAGGCTTTTTTGACGCTTCCGTGACTCGTCACCCTGACTGGTAAGATTTACACGTCTGGGGTTGCGTCTGATTAGTGGTCTTTCCTATTCCATGAAAGACGTCTGCTGGTAGGCGTACTGTATTGGGTAAGAGAATGACTCCCATCTTGTCCATAAATTGGAGGGGCACCCAAGCAGGTGGAGCACATCCCTTGGCAACCTTTGGAGAAGCAATGAGAAGATTCTAGCTCACCCCTCCCTCGGCGGGGGTTCGAGAAGAAGTTGGATGGATTAGTTGGATGCTCGAAGTCCTTGATGAAGACCGTTCTAATTCCCGTGTCGTAACCTGCTCCTCGCGCTAACGGGAGTGGTTTGGCCACTCTGCTGTCGTTGTGCACCCTCTCCCTCGGTTGTGGCTCACCTGATGCGGGGTAGAGCCTTGGCGGGACCTCCGGGGGGATGTTTCCCGCCGGCGGAGGGTACCGCTCATGCTCTCTAACCCGCTGAGCTCGAGCGCAGACTGTGGAGAGGGAGAGGCCGGAAACTCAGCGAGGGAGTCGCGGGGTGCTTCCCCTACTTCCTTTGAGTGCTTTCCGGCCTCGGTGCTGATCCCACCCCGATGGATAGCGTTTCGGCGGCTTCCATCTCGGGGGGTGCTCCTCGTGACTGCCTCCGTTTGCTTGGCGAACTACCGACGACTCCTGGCCGCGGAGATCTCATGTAGATCACGTTCTCCAAGCTCATCTGGGGTCGTCACGAGGGACTCGGGGCCTTGCACCGTCGTCTTCCTTTGTCTTTCTCACAGTATTATAGCTGTAGATCTTGTACTTTGTAAGAAAGCATTGATTAATAAAAGAAGTAGTCATTTTGCCTTCATTTTCTCCTTCTCTTTGTGCGTGCTTCTTTTCTTTGCTGGGCATTTTCCCCAGGCTATCTGCGTCCAACTCCGTGGAAACAGAGGGGTCACTGTTGGTGGTTACGTCCCCTGGTGTGACTGGCGCATTCAATGCTTGCGTGGTCAGGAGGCGTTGCATCGTGAAGACTCGTCTGGGAAACGCGCGAGGCTTCACAGGCCTTCCACGTGGAGGGCACCCGTTGGTTAAGCTCTGGCGCCCTTTGTCTTCTTAACGCCGCCGTTTTCGAGGGACGAATCTGCCTATTTAAACCCGCTATTTTGCCCTGGAACCTTGCATTTCCTCATGCCTGCGTGCTTAATAGTTGCTTGCTCTCTCCGTGTGTGTTTTCTCACTGCGAGATTGATGGAGGACTCCTCTTACGAATCAGAGCGTTCTTCTGACGAGTCTGAGTTTGGCTCTCACGCTCCCTAGGCTTGGGGAGCCGACGCTCTAGGAAGGACTCGCTCTGAAGCCATAGTCGCGGGTCCTGTTCGGTTTCTGCGTGTGCCTCTGGGTTTCGAGAGGGTCGAAGGCTCCGGTTCCTCCCAGGAACGCGATCCACGGAGGAGGGATCTCTCACTCCGGCAGGCCTCAAGAGGACTCGAGAGTGAGGAGGCGTGCACGGGGGCCGCAACGGCTGAGGTGGAGCAGCTAAGGGCTCGCGTGGCGCATCTAGAGGGCGTATGGGCTGAGTCGGAGGCTAGGGCTTCGTGCCTCGTCGGTGCCAACGTGGCGGCTCAGGCCCGCATATTGGTCCTTGAAGAGGAGATCGAGCAGCAGCGACAACAGCATGGGGCCGAGGTTGCGAGGCTGCGGACAGAGCTGAGGACAAGGCTTCGGCCGAAGGGTGTAAATCCCGCTCTGGAGAGGAATTACCGTGACGCTATCAGGCTTAGCTGGAGACTGGCCTTGCTGGAGGATGCGAACTTCCGGGTCGGCGTTTTGGACTCTCGCAACTTCAACGCCCGAACGCGCGAGCAGCTGGTGGATTATCACGCCCCAAGCTCCTCCACAGGCCTTTTGGATCGTTAACAGATAGCCACCATTGTTGCTGTTGCCTTTCTCTCTTCTTCTTCTTTGTTTTTTTTTGTTTTTTTTTTTTACGGCCGTTGTAACAAAATTCGCCGCTGCAATAAAATTTGTTTTGTCGTACTGATTCGTCTTCTGTACTATTCGTTCCTGGATTTCCATCTTTCGTTTTATCTTCCCGTGCGTCTCTTCGTGGGCTTCACTATCGTAAGCCCTCATTTAATGGGGAGGCGCCAGTGCGGATTCCTGTCAGACGGCTGAGGCGACGCGCTTGTCAGTCTGGCACTTGACCATGATTGCGGGTGACTTCGGGCCCTACGATGTGCTACAAAGCCGGCACGTGTCCCAGTCTCCTACGGTGGGGGTCGCTTAGGTCTCCCGCCGACTGGCCTTCCGTTGCTTATTTAAACCAGTCAGGACGGCTTATTCCTCTTGCTGAGATTTTTCTTGCAATTAACTCGCGTTGAGAGAAAGAGAGGCATGGCAAAAAAGAGAGAGAGTTCTTCTTCCTAGGCTCCCCGAGCGAGTCGCCATGGCATTCACAATACGAAATCCGTTCTGACGGCGAGTGCTATTGCCGCCCTTATGGTCGATTACGGCATCCCCAGCGACTGGAGTTACCGTGCTCCTGGCATCTTGGACAGAGCTATCGCCCCCCCGGTGGGCTACATTACAGTTTACGAGCACCACCTGAGAGGGGGGCTCCGTTATCCCACGCCGTGTACGCTGTATGCGTTGGTGGATGCGTTAGGAGTCCTAATGGCGCGGCTTCATTCCAACGCTTTGCGTTACTTGGTGTCCCTGTGCATCTTTGCTCACCTCCACGGCGGCTCTTTCGACGCCAAGGCCGCCAGACTGATTTTTTGTTTCACCGAGTCGAAGGATTGGGTGTCGATGTTGCCCAAGACAGGTTTCCATTTTCGGGGAACCAATCCCAATTCGATGAAGGGTTGGAAGGATCGATTCTTCTTTCTGCAAGAGCTCTCTGATTGAGAGCTTCCTCGCGTGTGGGGCCCGATTTCGGGATTCTTCCTGGAGAAGCCGCCAGCAGAGGGAGGCGGCGGAGTTGATCGCCGCCATCTAGTCTGAGGAGGAGAAGTTCTCCGTCCAGGGTTACTTCTTGACGTCAATCACAGTCGAGGCCTCCAAGTGGGGGCCTCCGTCAGGGTGGAAAGCCGCTGGCCCTGGCAAGAGAGAACCTGGGGGTACAACCGTGCCCCATTCGTCCGGAGGGGACGACGAGGAGAGCTGCTTGTTGTTGGAGTCGTTCTTGGACGTTGAAGAGGTTGAGGCCCCCCTAAAGAGGTTGAGGGATGCCGGAGGGACTTCAACGCGGAGGTCCCAAAGACAAGCTGGCAATCCTTCAGTCGAGGTTCGAAGTCTGGCCCAGAAGGCGGCAACCAGCGCGGGCCACCGGGGGGAGACTACTGGACCGTCGTCGACTTCGGCCGCGGGGCTAGCCGTGCTCGAAGTCTACGAGGCGGAGTCTCAACCCATTGGGGGGCCTCTCGCTCGTTCCGTTGCTGAGGTGTTTGTGGATGTAGCCCGGGAAATGATGGGTGACGTTTTGGACTTTGATGACCCGGAGAGGTCGCGCTCCGCTGCACCTGCACCGACGTCAGAGACAGAGGGACCCACGGAGCCAACTGTTATATTTGTGGAGCCCATCTCGGAGGGTGGGATCCTTGTGGATATGGCTTCACCATTGGAAGGAGCCGCATTGGTCGCCGACGCGTCGGGAGCTAGCGAAGGGGCAATCGGGACATCTTCGGGGTTGGAGCCCCCGAGCGCGCCCATGGCTGGCACCCTTCCAGCTAGCTCGCCTCCGGCGGGCGAAGGAGAGGAGCCTCAGGTAGGGGCTCTGCCAGGTGATCTTGCGTATTCTCCGAGCGCCGCTCCTACTCAGGTACAACTGCTTCGATCTGGCTTTTTCTTGCTGTTGCACATTTTGGGCATTCTTCTAACGTCGTCTCTTTTGCAGGCTTCTGGGGACGCCGATTCTTTTGACGAGTTGACCTCCCTCCTCCACGGGGGCTTGCAGCAGTCCATCCACCGCGCAAGGGCCCGGGTTGCCTCCTTTCGGGAGGATAGCAAACGGGCACAAGAGGAGAACAAGCGCTTGCAGCGTGAAGTGGCACAACTGGAAGCCCTGCTCGTTGCTATGGAGGACGATAACGCGCGCATGGCCAAAGACATGGTTGGTCGGCTTTCTCCATCGGAGTCGCAGCTCTTGATGGAGACTCGGTTTTGGGACGGCATCCGCTTGTGCCGCAAGATCGCTTCCCTGGTGGCTCCTCACGTACCGAAAGGAGTCTTTCATCCGGGGAACGCCGGGATCCGAGAGGCGTCTCGCCTGAGGAACTTTCACGAGGAGGCCGCTCCGTCATGTCCACCCGAGTAGTCTCCATTTGTATAGGTTGTTAGGCTGCCCTTTGTCATCGTCCCCTGCTCCTGTATTTCACTTGTTCCCGGCAAATGAATAAAGAGTGGTTCTTTCTTTTTTCGCACTTGTTCTCTTCTGAGGCGGTATGCTGCTTACAACTTTCTTTTAATGTGATCCGTGGGGTCGCGCTCCGCACTTGAATGCTAAGCTCGTGGAGCTATTGTTGCCGAGGCCTTATCCAGATGCCTTCTTGCGCTGTGCTCGTCCTTCGTCAGAGGATGTCGTCACAGCTCACGAGTTTAATGGGAAGCTCGATTTGGTAAGGCGGATGTCGTCGCAAGTCCCGTGGAGCCACAGCAAGGGTCAGCCGGGTTTTCAGGCCACGGCAACCAGACTCCGGGGTCTAGGCCTTGGTCGCGTATGTTAGCGGGAGGTGCATGGTCCCTGCTCAAGGCGCTATAATCACCAAGTTTAAGGTCCTAGCCCACGACCATTGTTGACTGAGGGTGCTCTCTTCTGCACAAGAAGGTCGCCGCACGCCTGCGATACTTGCCCCCTAAGGTTTTACTGGCCGTAGATTGGGGACTTCGAAAGCCCCCAGGCCTAATGTTTTGACCGCCTGGGTCGGTTGGCGTAGAGCCATAATAGATGAATGTCCTTTCGGACTTGCATGCCGCACGGGCGAGGTTCTTTGTGGCCGCTCTCGGGCCGCTCGGCGCGCGGCCAAGGGATTGCTTTACGGACGGACAATTGTCCTGCCGACTTAGGGGCAGTGTAGGTCATTTTGATTTGAGAATGTCATGCATGTCAACAATTCACATAAATGGAGATGCAGGATAACGGGAAAAGTGATTTTATTAATGAAAGACATCATACACGTTCAAGTATTCATCGTGGTGCACGTGCGTGTCTTACCTGGGTTGATGTAACGTTACCGGTAATACTTTCGTAAGTTGGCGGCATTCCAAGTCCGCGGGACCAGTTTGCCGTTCTGGGCGCGCAGCTTGTACGCTTCGCTCCGAAGGATTGCGGAGACGAGGAATGGTCCCTCCCACCCAGGGGAGAGCTTGTTCCTGTTCACGGTCTTTCCCACCGCCTTTACGCTCCAAAGGACCAGATCTCCAACTTCAAGAGGGCGTGCCTTTACCCGCTTATTGTAGTACCGTGCGACGCGCTGCTGATAGGCCGCGATCCGCAGTTGTGCCGAATCTCGGACCTCTGAGAGCAGGTCTAAGCTTTCCCGGAGCCTCTGTGTGTTTATGGCTGGGTCGAAGCACTCGACCCGCAGGCTTGGCATCCCCACCTCCACGGGGACCACTGCCTCAGCCCTAGTTAGCAATCCGAATCTCAGTCGAGTGTCCCAGGCAGCGATGGTATTGGCAGTATTTGGTCTAGTTGCTGCCGCTAGGACCTTTCGGCGTCTTCGGCCACTTGAAGAACTTCTCGTCCTGGATCTGGATCAGGATGTTGGTACGGCTGTCGTTCAGAGGAGTCAGGGAGGCTCGCCCGTAGTCCATTCTGGGCCCCGGTGGAGGCCGTTGTTGCTTACAGCGTTCGGGGAAGCGGTGGCTGTCGCCGTCCCTCTTTCGCCCGCCAGTTGTCTTGGGGGCTTCCGGGGGCCGGTCCACTCGCTCAGGACGCTTCGCCTCATTGGCCTCTTTGGTCGTGATGTACGCCCTGGCGATGGCCTCAGCCTCCCGGAAGGTTTGAGGGCGTTGGTGCGACAGGTGCTTGAAGAAATCCCCCGCCGCCAGTGTGGTGACGAAGGCGTTAAGTTTCAGCTCGTCAGAGAGCTGGGGGATCCACCGTGCCTCAGTGATGAAACGGCTGAGGAACCGTTTCAGGCTTTCGTCCGACTTCTGGGGGAGGCGAACCAAATGCCACGGTTGCCTTTCTTCTCTGCGGTTGGAGGCAAACTAGCTCAGGAAACTGTCGGTTAGCTCATCGAATGAGCGTATGGAATTCGGAGGGAGACCATGGAACCAGAGCAACGCGTCCCCCCTGAGGGTGACGGGAAAGCACTAGCACATCAGGGCCTCGCTCGCTTCCTGTAGAGACAAGTGGGTACGGAAGCAGTTAAGATGGTCCATCGGGTCCTTGCTTCCTCGTACCCCTCCAGGACTGGCATCTTGAACTTGTTCGGCAGCGGCTGGGTTCGCAAGTCCATGGCGAAGGGCGATCTCCGAAAGTCAGCGGAGGATCGTGTGGGCCTCTCCTTATGCAGGATGTCCCACAACACTTTGACTTTCTCCTCCATCGACGGGTGGGCAGCACCTCTCCCCACGTTGATGACATCGCGGAGCTCCGTGTGGTCTTGGAGGTGTGGTTGAGCTTGTCGGGGATGTCGACTCTCCGCGTGAGTGGGCCGCTCGCTGTTGGAGCCCGCCGCAGTCGGCCGCCCGTTGCCGCGCGAGTTACGGTGGTTGCGTCGTTCATGGCTATCCCCCCGATCGCCGCGGTTGAGATGGCTTTCCGCTTCATCAGGGTCGACTCTGCTGGGGACCGTTTGAGCTGCGGCGTTATCGTGTTGGTTGGATCGCCTCTTGCGGGCCGCCGCATGATCCCTCGCTCTCTTGGAGGGGCAGGCTTGACATGCTGGAGGGGTAGCCCCCGGCCAGAGAGTTCCCGTGTGCTCGCACAGGGCGTGGAGGACCAGCTTTATGTCACCCACGTCCGCGGCCAAGCGGTGGACGTCGGGCTGTGGACGAGTGTCTCCCGGGTTCTCGGCAAGGGAATCCTCGCTGTGGGCGACGACTTCCATCACTGGAGCACTGGCTTGTGCTTGGGTATTTACCATTTTCTTTTCTTCAGAAGGGAGGTGGGAAAGAGACACTTGGCTTTTCGTCTGTTTCCCACAGACGGCGCCAATGTTGCCTCCCGGGTCCGCGGTTGTCGTACGGATTAAAGAGCCTTCGGATTCCCAAACACACGGTGGCGTCAGGCAAAGGGTCCGGTCTCCGTAGCTCTAAATCTGAACCTGCACAACACAAACAACAGACAACAAGTTAGAGGTCCGGCGGGATTTCTCCCACCACGGCCACTCTGACGCTCAAGTCAGCAAGTTCCCGCAATAAACGGAAATGGCGCACGTTATGAGTGGTGCGCGAGTGGATGCTGATGAAACGTGAGTGATGTGTATGTTTTAGGATAGTGGATGCAATGAGCAGGTAATGGAAGGCCTGGCTTCTGTAATGCACCGCAGTGAGTGGCTAACTTTCCGCTTCCTGAGTAGGCTTGGGGATGGTGATCGTAAGAGAAAATGGCTCACTCGCGTCTGCAGGAGATGAGTCTTATCTTAGTTGGAGGTCTTTCTCTCGTGTGATCTGTTCAGAGGAGTAAGGATTGGAGTTTGAATCGGAATCCTTCTCTCTACGGGGAGTGGGAGCTCTTTTAGGCTCCTCTCCATTGGACTCTGGGCGTCAGAATGCCCGTTGCAAGGGCTTCCTTGCCTCTGGTCGTTGTCACTGACCGCCGGTCATGTCAGCTGTCGTTTTGCCGTGGCGGGCAGATTCCTGAGCACTGCTGGCCACACCCGGTTTTCCCCTAAGCGGGGATTGGCTGGTTGCCTGCGGGCGGCTGCCTGAGTCGTTTGGCACTGTGCCAGCCGTCTCTCCATTGGCTGGCTTTTTCTCTTTTCTGTCGGTTTTCCGGCAGCGCATTAATGCGCTGCAGGGTGTTCGTCGCCTTCTGCCAGCGGGGCGCCACGTGTGTCTCCTGCGCAGTTGGGCTGGGCTCGTTAACCTTCGCGGGCTCTAGCGTTCTTCGTGGGCCTCGACATGGGACCCAACAGAGTTAAATATCAACAGATTCATATTGGTATTAGACCTCTTGATATATCGGCTAATATTTATTTGTCAACTTATGGTTTTCAGTAAAAATTTTTCGCCAAATATAGTTAATACATACTGTTCAATATGACTAATATTGATATGACCATGATCAATACTTATATCAATACCGATATTTTCATCCATATCTTTGATACAAAAATAATCCTCGGTCATTATTCACATGGATGATATCCCGCCTTGCTTGAATAGCTTATTTTCCTTTAGTTTAGAAGTCTCTAGGATTATAGTTCAGGAATGTAATTCATTTATTTTTGGCTTTGTTTGGGGGTATTTCTCCATTTATTTGCCCTATTCACAATATAACGTCATATATTAGTCGATATTTTGAATGCTGGTCGATACATCCTATATTTATCCCTAGGTTCAGTCACTACAAATTTGGTGTCCTCTATGCCCAATACTAACATATATCATTAGATAAAGCCTGTACCGATATGATTAGTCATCCTCAATCAATACTAATACTAATACTGTTATTTTTCATCCCTGGTAAGATGATATGGCAGTGTCATTGGGCTATTAGCGTCTTAATCTCCATGAATTCCTGGTCTGCCTTGTATGCTATACCATCCGTGCAATGCTGTTTCTATTCAGATCAGCTGGAAATGATACTACCCATGCTAATTGATGAATGTAAATGATCTTTTTTTTTTTTAATTTCAATGTTTGTTGTAAATAATTTTTTTTCTAGTTTTGGCATAGATTTGATAATTTTGCCCGAATTCAGTTATTTAATTGCATCAATGGGTCTTCAAGTGTTATGGAGCTTTGGACTTGCATGCCTTGATGTCCATGCTTTGCTGAGAAAAAGGGACCTTCGAAATTCAATCCGAGTGAGCCTTTTTTTTTGTGGGTGATTGGGTATGTGTTTTTTTTTTTTTTACTAATTCACTCTTTCATTTTTCTCACTGTTTATGTTTTTAAATTATTGAGTTTGTCATCTGCAACATCGAGATTGGATATACAGGATTAAATTTATATGTTTCAGTTGCTTTTGTTTGTGCCAATTTGATTACACTCGCAGTTTGATCAATCAAGTTTATTGACCTTTTTGGCGAGACTTTCCTGAAAATTGCTGGTGTCTTGCATATGTATTCACCGCAATGGAATGAGGCCAAATTATATGGTGTTGGGCTCTTTTTTGATACCACGATAGAATTATAATATGTTACTGTATCAGCGATATATCGTGATATGTTAGCTAATATTCAAAATATTGGTTAATATACCCAATATTTTTTAATATATCCGCTGATATCTTCCCGTAGGTTTTTCATTCGTAAAACAATATGGTCGATGTCAATGTTGATACTAATATTTTCATCAATGTTTGTTTACTAGAGGTCATGGTTTTCATGTGGACCTTATGTGCTTACTGATTGGATGATTTGTTTGTCTATAGTTGCTGTCTTTTTTTCCTAGTTTGATGCACCTTTGCTGAAAAGCACCAACACTTCTCTCGTGCTAGCCCACCACTTGGTTAACACTCTCCTACACACGTCAGATTCTTATATTATTTCTTTTCCTCCGATGACACGCTCTAAATACTTTTGGGTTATTTTGTAATTTAGTAATAATTAAACATCTAAGTTCCTTTTTTTTTTTTTTTAATTATGTGAACTATGTTCTATCATACTCCTTTTTATTGGGCTCACATATTGGTTCTTCCTATTAATTTTTTTGGATGATGGAAGAAAAAATGTGCGTTTCTTTTTAAATAATTTAGGATTGAGTAGTGTTGATTAATTATATACTTATTTCTATAACAAATTAGAAATTTTAGTCGACATGTTCCAAAGTTATCATGTCCCCATTTTTAAATGAGTGTAGAGTGTCCTGTCATGTCGCTTCTTGTGTTGGCGTTGTTTCATGTTTGGAGCTGTCTATGCTTGGTTTTCCAATAGTCATGAGAAAACTAGTCGGTATTTAGGCCTATTCTTGTGCCCTATCTAAGCATTTGCTACTAGTGGTTTCTTGACATTGTATTTAAGGCCTCTTTGAACAAATTACCTACATTTCAAATTTTAGGAACGTCGGAGGTTCGCTTGTAGTTGCTTCCAAGTCTAAAGGCATTTGTTGTGAAGAGGATGCATTGAGCTCTCTCGGGTTGCTTAAACTCTTGTGATGCGTAGTTTCATTACGATAAAGGCAAGTTATGGCATAATAGTAGAGTTATTACCGTATGAACTGATTCTTAAGAGCTTAAAGTCGTGGATAGGCAACTTGCATAATGCAGACCGTATACAATAGTTTCAAAGTAACCTTATCCTTCTGTGGATTCTACGCAAAGAGAGAGTTTCATGTATCGGATTGTTGTTTTTTCGGAAGAAAACTTAGAGAGACTGTAGTAGAAATACAGAAAATAAGAGAAAACTGATAAAAGTAATCTGTCTGTAAGATTTTCTATTGTGACATAAAAGTACTGCTAAGAACACATGATCAATCTCTCTATAACATATGGGTAACATTACATACAGTTGACTATATGCAAATCCCATGATATGGAAGCCAGTGTTCTTGTGAATGTATTTGTTTTAGTTGATACCCCGGCTGGCGGGGTGGCCTACCCAAGAAAACCCTTTCTGGGCACCGCTTTTTCACAGCCGTAGAGCAGTTGGTTATTGAGTTTTTCTTTCATCACCAATATCATATGTCGTTTGCTGTTCCGCGAGCATATTAAGTGGGTCTAAATACCGATTTCTCAAAACCCGTTCTGGGGATGAAAGATTTTTTGCAGAGTAATTGAACACTGGCGGTGGTAATGGCGGTTTTCGTGTTAACAGGTGACGGCTACTCTATTGCTTGCAGCCGCGTGCTCATCGGCCGGAGTTGTGGTTCTGTATTCGAGGGACTTGGACTTCTGCACCACCACAGTGCCGAAACTTCCTTGCAGCAAGTTTCAGATCTCCGTCGCCTTTGCCTTTATCACTTGGTTTCTGAGTGCGACTTCTTCTCATGTGATGTTTTGGATCTTGGCATCCTTTTAGAAAGAGAGCATGACGCGGTGTCTATCTATTTATTTATATTTTTAGATTTATGTAAAAATTAATGAATAGATAAAACGTCATGTTATTTGAAAATGTTTTGATAATATATGTAACATATTCAT
>JAODPA010094865.1:0-22675 GCA_025585075.1 Nepenthes mirabilis | reverse complement strand
AATCACACCTTCAGCAGGGTAGCTGGATGTTGCCAGCAACCAACTGCTATCCAACACCAGGCAACTATAGGAGCACAATCCAAACATCCACAGCAGTTAGCCAGATAAGCAGCCCACAATCCAGTTAAGGACAGTCGGACAGCACAACATTCAGCATTTCAGTATATTACAGCACTTCAACCATCTACAGCCAAAGGCTGATCCCCATGACAGCATATTCCGTAGCGAGAACCAACTGCATCTAAGCCAAACTGATAGCCTGCATCAACAGGAAGCTTGAAACAGCAATTGCGGAAGTCCAGCATAATAGCAGGACCGTGGGCACCAACAGCTGCTTCCAATCACCCATCAGCATCAACCAACAGCAGCACAGATCAACCACCAGGGGTTCAGTGCAACACATCTCAACCAAACAGCTTCAAGCCCCGATGGGAAGGTGCCCACCAAATCAACAACGGCCAGCAGTGCCTCACTGAAATCCCATAGCAAACAGTGCACCAGCAGCCTACCTCAGCAAGACCAACGTTAGCCCAGATCATACAATCAGATACAGACCAACATTAGCCCGAAGGAAAGAAAAAATTGCACTAGGCAACGGCAGCAGAGCACCACCAATCACAGCCCTGCTAAGACAACCCTCAACAAAGTCGCCTGCACCCACTACCCCAATTGTACTTACAATTTCCAACAAACAGCAGTTGCAGCAGCCATTTAGCCACTCCTGGCAGCAGGCAATGCATAACAGAAGATCATCACTAACCGGCCAAAAGGATCAGCCATCGAAGGATCATCATCCAATGCAGTCCAAATAGAATTGCTGCAAAACAATAACAGCAACAAACTGGCAGCATATACCAGACAACAGCAATCCAAGAGACTGCTACATAATCGCACCACATTATGGCAGCGAACAGACAGGGCACCACCTCAACAAGAAGGAAATTTAGCAACCAAAAAGTACCTCAGCCAGCTCTTCAGCCCTCAGCTGAAGTGTCCCGATCCAGATACGCACGGGCTCCCTCAACCCAACCAACAAGAGGGACACACAGCCAGAGAACAATCAGAGCAATGCCACAGGACAATTGACAGCATCAATTCCATCGAGATGAGACAGCAGCCCACTGAGACCTTAGCAATCCGAAGCTCAAGATGCCAACCCACATCAGAAATCAGCAAAAGGAAAGCCCTCATCACAATCGAATGGAATCTAACACCCAATCAGATCTTCGGCCAGCTCTTCAGTACGTCGCCTAAAAGTTCAAAACCAGATCTGCACGGCATCCCCCAACCGGTCCAACAGGAGTGAATTCTCAGGAAGAGGAACATCAGGGCGGCAGCAAAGACAATCGGTTGCACCAGATCCTTCGAGAAGCTCAAGAGCCAACAACAGCTACAGACAGCATTGCAAACGAAGAAAGTCTGAAGCACCAGGAACTCAGCCAAACCATAGCGCAAGCCATGGAGTGAACCAAGAAGAAGGCGAGGGGGGCAGCCAAGAGACCGGCCACGGCCTGCGCCGACACCGCCCAGCCAGAGGAAGCAAAGCCCTAAGGCATCGCATAAGACGAGCGAAGAGAAAGGGCCACGCAAACGAGCCCGCATCCTTGTTAAGCCCTCAAAGAGTGACGGCGAAACCAGGGCAGAAAATCGAAGCCGAAGAGAGCAAGAGATGAGAAGGAGAAAGGGGGGGCGGCCGGGCGAGGCAACCAGGGGACCTGCTGTGGCCGGCGCCGGTGCCGCCCGGCTAGATGAGGAGCGCCGCAGCGCCAAGATTCAAATTTTCAAAAAGAAATTTGAAGATCAGTCATTAAAATAAGGATACAATAATATTCGATCATTGTAAAGATAACATCCACCGGCCAGAGTGAATGAAGAAAACGCCATAACAGCATCGTCTGGCCACTTCGGCTCAATATCAATTCGTATCGAAAGATCCGCAACGCACTCCGGCTTAAGACTACAAAATGTATTCCGGCTTCAGCATACACCATGTCACTCCGACCTCAACTACAGCAGGCCACACCGGCTTCATAGTGAAATAAGGCACTCCGAAAAATAGGCACTCCGGAAATTGGCCACTCCGGCCACAACTCACACCTGGCCACTCCGGCCAAAAAAAAGAAAACTGGAGTGCTTCCAAAGCGGTACGGCAGCAGGGACATCTGGACATCACCAAATGCGAACCAATTCTACAAATCCAAGTCAACGTCAAAGCAAAATCGGCAAGAGATGACCCATGACAGTATGGGCGAATCTATCAAGGCTCCGAAACTACCACCCTGAGTCTGCGAAGAATCAGGGTTTTTTAGAAGCAGATTTTTTCTTATTTTGAGATTTTGCCGGCCTTCGCTTACCAAAAGGCTTGGAATAGGAGGGGTAAGAAGTGACCAGAGAGGCATGGTCAACATGCTCCAAAATAGAAGCAGCCTCATGTGGAGAGCAATCCTCATGGGAGCTATAAGATGAAAAGTCCAGAGATAGAGGCTGGCGACGAAGTTCCTTATAAACCAACAGTTGTTTCCTCAGGGACGCAACTTTGGAGGAGATTTTGCTGACAGTAGAATCCGACTCCTCCGGATCACTGCAAGAGAGCTCCAAGGCTTCATCCCCTTCAGGAGGGTCCACGAGAGGAGCAAGAGGAGAGGAAGCCACAATGGGAACAGCATTCATAGAGGGGAGGATGCTGTTGGCCCTGCGAACAACATTTGGGTGACAGATATCGCTGCAAGGAGCCATTCTCCTAGTACAAGAAGCATAAGAGGAAGCCTCAGAAGATATGATTTCGGGGGCAAATCTCAACTTTTTTTTTTTGGTAAGTAAGTTTTTTGGATTAAAGGGCGAAAAAATTACAAAAAACTATGTTTTATCTCCAAGTATTTTGACTTGGAAATAAAACATAAAGCGTTAGGGCATACCCCGAGCGGACAGTACATCAGAATATACAAAAATGCCTCTAGGAGGACAACGTTTAACAGAAACGACAAAATATGACATTTCCATCAAAAAAATATTAAAAGGGTTCAGCACCAGAAGCGCCAAAAACTTTTTTTTTGGTAAGTAAGTTTAATGAATTAAATGAAATAAAAAGTACAAAAACGATGTTCTAACTCCCAGTATTTTGTCAACTTAGACTTAGAACAACGAGTTAGGGCATACCCCGAGCATCACCATGAACAAAATTATGAACAGATTTTTCAAATGAAAAAAGCAAACCTCACCTAGGTGAAAATAGCAAATTAGACCGAAAGTAACCCGGCCCTACAACAAAGCAAAATTCAGCAAGAAAAGCTTAATTGCCACCAGAGAGGCAAAATATAGGAACTCCAACCCACTGCTCCATATTCATTATGTTAGCCCAAGGGTAGCAGCCGCCAGCGCCATATATGCCGCCAATTCAGGACCAGCTCCAAACCAGTGGCCCTGCCACACCTAGCTCTCACCATAAAACTTTTTTTTGGTAAGTAAGTGTGTATTTTGGATTATAGGGAGAAAAATATACAAAAGACTATGTTATAACTCCAAATTTTGATTTGGAGTTAGAACATAAGATGCTGAGGCATACCCCGAGCAACTGGTACTTTGAGAAAAACTCAAAAAAAAACTCATAAGAGGAGCAATCTAACAGAACATAGAAAATGAACACAGTCATTTTACAAAATCAGATTCAAAATCTGATACTCCCGAGGCAACAGGATCGACCACATCCGGTAGCCCCATAGTAATTGCAACATCAAAACAAGCTGCCCACAGCCTATCTGCACCCCAGGTATTCCAACTGCATGAAGCAATATGCTACTGCATCACACTCGCCACCCCAGCGCCTGCAAAACTCATCAGCAGTTGACAGTCCAGGGTTTCTAATAGATTAGCATCATACTACCAATCCTCCTCCAAGCATGCCAAATAACCATCAGAGCCTATTCATCCAACTAGTTAAAGCCATCTGTAGCAAGATCAACGCCCACCAGCATATGGCATCAGCAACAAAAATAGCACCCTGCAGCATAGAGCCAAAATTCAACACCGCCCGCAGCAGGACAGCATCCGAATGCAGCAACAACCGGCAGGCAAAACTGCACCAGCAAGGAAAGATGCAGCAGCAGCTGTTATCCACTTCCAGCGTTAGGAGCACCACCAAACTACTACATCAAAACAAAAATTTTAGCATCCTAGAGGCACCCCTAGAATGCCACTAGCAGGAGCAACAGGCAGCTGCATCACACTCACCCCAAATACCAGCATCGATTCAACCAGCAAGGGCACACCACAAGGCTGCTGCCCCAAACATAACCTCCAGCAGGAAGCAATCTTTCCAGAACCAAAACACATGGTAGTTACTAATGCACACAAACGCTACAACCAACAGAGATGGTAGCCACAACAGGACAGAGAGTCCATCACAGGGGCATCTGATTAACCACAACAGTGAGGATGAAATTGCCAGAAACCAGCAATTTGGCAACCTCATAGGCAGCAGATCCATCAACACCAGAAGCAGTAACCTTCAAGCATCAGCAAGGACCATAGCAGAGGATCATCACACATCGGCCAATGGGATCAGCCAACGAAGGATCATCATCCATTGCAGCCCAAGCAGAAATGTTGCAAAGCAACACCAGCAAACAAACTGGCAGAAATGGCCAGACAACAGCAATCCAATGGACTGCAACAAAGCAACTAAGACAACTGCAGACAACTCACCACATTAGAAGGATTTTCAGTGCCCGAACATGGCCACTCCCACTACTTCTGCACTCCAGCCCATACTTTCATACCAGATTAACAACAGGCTCCCCTAACCCATCAGACCGAAAGGAATGTACCGGAAGAGAGGCATCAGAAACCAGGCTCAGGCGTTCGTCAAGGTCAAAACCAACGAGCAGCGAAAAGCAATTTCAACAGAGAGAACCCAACATCCCACAACCGGTGGCTGCGAGCAGATGGAAATCCATCGCACCCGAAGGATCTCTTGCATCAAAGCAGTCTTCAGCCAGCTCTTCAGAACCACATCCAGTAGATCCAAGCCTGAACAGCACGGCATCCCCCAACCCGTCCAACAGGCTGAAAAACACTGGGAACGAACCTTAGAAGCCCGCAGAAGAATATACCCTTGTCAGCACCAGATTCTTCGAGGTGCACAGAGACGACGAAAGCGTCAAACAGCACCTCCCGAACTAATCAGAAGGGCAAGGGGACAGAGCACATCAAGCGAGTAAGCAGAAACGGCTTACGCACGGAGCCCTGGAACAGGGCCGGCCAGCGCCAGAGAATAGGGTGGGAAATCCATACCACACCGAGCCGGATGAACCGGAGGAACACCATTGAGTATCCAGAGCCTTAGAAATCGCACTGCCAAAGCACGAACCGAGGAGATTTAGGGCTTGAACGGCAGGGACGACACCAAAACCTAAGAGTTCAGAGTGCCGCCGCGTGAGTAAAAGAAGAAGAGGAGAAACGGGAGACGGCCGGGCTAGGCATCTAGGAGACCGGCCGAGGCCGACTCCGGCGCCGCCCGGCCAGATGAGAAGCGTTGCTGAAGACGCAGCCAAAATCGAATTCAAAATTTTCTGTTCTGTTCTGTTCGTCTATGTTGCCAGTCCGTGATCTACTGATTATGCAATCTCCTGATCTGTCTCACCATAAAACACATGTAGCACAACCGGCATGAGCATCCAACGCAGGTATCTAACATCAACAGCAACCTGCCCAGCCCAATATCAGCAGGAAGAAGAAAGCTGATACGCCAGCATAGGGAGTCAGAAACTGAATTCAGCATAGCACTCAGCAAAAAAAGACCAGGAATCCGGAATACTAGCTGAATCCAGCATTTCAGCAGTGTACATGAAGGGGCACTGCACAGGCTGGAGCAACAAACTATACCCAAAACAGTCAATACCCAATCCACCCTCAGCACCAGAGGCAGAGTACAAACCCAATGTTCAATCGCCCAGAGCCTGTAGCATCTGCCAGTAGGTGACAGGCAGCAGGAGCAAGAACAAATGCTACAGAAGCAACAATTCTCAGCATCAGTACATCAGTAACAGCAACCATAAAGAACAAGGGGCATAGCACCTAAGACGCCCAACCAAAGGTGAAGCCAGCGGCCAAACCCCAGCAGCATTCAGTACTTTAGCAATAGCACCAACAGCAACCGCCAAACGCTGAATCCCAAATAAGCAGGAAACAAACACGATCAAACAGCAGGGAGTAAGGCCCAGAAAAATGACTCTGTGAGTATCAAACCAGTAGTGCAAAGCTGATCACAGCATAGGCCAAGGACAACTGTCGCAAAGCATCTAAATCAACAGTAATCCATGATCCCAGCGTGCCTGAGAGAACAAGGGAATCACACAGCAGCTTCAGCAACCGTCCAGCAGGAGGAAAATACAGGACCTAGTCCACTGATTATAGTTCGTCAAGTTCCACTTTAATTCCATAGAGCACATGAAGGGGCGCCAAGCAAAGCTTCAGAATGACTGCAACCCACACAGCAGCGACACCACAGAAGCATAATGAGAGGCTATATCATCAGCATCAGATTCACGGAACAAAGGACAGAAGAAATACAATGCAGCATCGAATTCATCATGTAGTACATAGAGAGACTGCAAACATTTCAGTCCAGGATAGCAAGTTGAGCTTTAATCATACAGTCCAACATACAAACTGTATATAACAAAACAAAAGTCAGAGTGAAGTCCACAGGGCAGAACATGCATCAGCAGAAGGAGCATCAGCACAGAGCGACCGCCCCAGTCCACCACCAGATACATCAGCTTCAGAAGAGTATCATCCAAGAAGAACAGATTCCAGCCATCAGAAGCCCCAAAGGGTAGAGACACATCAGGCCAGTTCCAAAACACCGCATCAGCAACTCCAAAACAATCCAAACTCAATTCTTCAACCAGAACAAAGAAGGGCATTCACCATCATCAGCTTTCCAATTTAGCAAAACTGCATACCCTTGAGTTACACTTGCAAGAGTTACACTTGCAAGGGCCAGATGACTGAGTTAACACCACAATACATAAAAGGAAGGGACCGGGCACAGCAACCTTCGCCACAATTCTTTTTTTTTTTTTTTTTTGGGAGTGAAAAACGAAACAGGGCAAGGAAGCAGCTGAAACCCCTCAAAAAGTTTTTTTTTTTTTTTTTAGGAGGAGGAGGAGGAAAAAAAACCTGAAAGAAAACAGGGCAAAAAAGCCCCAAAACCAATTTTTTTTTTTTTTTTATAGATTCTAACGCCTAACCAGCGTAGGGTAAGGGCGACCACTACTTACCAAAAAAAAAAAAAGGTAAGGGGGACCAGCACAAGGCAAGGTGGCCTTCAGTTTGTCCCGAACCACACTAGTAATCAGAAGGCAAGTCTGGGACGGATCCTGTGGGAAGGATTCTTGAAAATCTAATTATTTCGTTCTCTCCAAATAAAATAAACAGTGGCCGCAAAAGAAAGACGTTTGCATAGGGCCAGAAGATTCTTTCCTTTCCATTGTTGTGCAGCCCAGGTAATGTTTTGGGTCCAATCGGGATAAGGCCATTGAAAACCAGCTTTCCTTTGGATATTAGTCCATAAGGAATGGGAGAAGGTGCACGAGAAGAAAAGATGTTCATGGTTTTCGTCCTCCAAGTTACAAAGAATGCAGTTATTGGATAAGGTTGGAACACCGTGAATTCGATCATTTGTGTTAAGTCTACCTTTGATAGCCAACCAAAGAGTAAATGCGTGGGCAGGGATATGGAAAGGGCCCCAGACTAAGTTTGTCCAGCTCAGTTTGGGCTTGGGAGGATGAAAAAGAAAGTAGGCAGACTTAGTTGAAAACAAACCATTTGGGCTCCCGTTCCATCTCAAGGAATCTTTATGCTCGATGTTGGGTGAATAGTGGGGCATATTTTCAGCCAGATTGGAGACTTCCTGATCGTAGGGATTAGGCCAAGCCTAGTGGTCATCCCTGATTATTTGAGATACCTTTGCGTCTCAAGATAAACCCGTGACTAGGCACATACGATCTGTACAAATATTGCCGAGCGGGCCCATAGGGTGCCAGTGGTCATCCCAGATAAATGTATCAGCGCCATCACCAATGTTCTTAATAGTATGGGAGCACATGAAAGGACGGAGCTTCATGATCTTCTTCCAGCTCCATGGAGATGAATCAGGAACTTTGAGAGTCCATATACATCGGCCCTTGATTCTAGTCTTGTGGACTTATGAAGACCAAGCCGATTCAGGGTCATTTGACATGATACGCCAAAGGAGTTTGCAGATAAGGGCTTTATTTTGTGCCTGCAGATTCTTGAGCCCCAACCCACCTTCATCAGAGGGAACTAGCAGCCGAGCCCCATCCAAAACCGCTGCAAACGCCATCAGCAGGAGCAATAGGAACCAAATTAGATGCAGAGAGGCATCACATTCCAGCAGACGAAGACAGTGGCCACAACCCAACAGCATCCAATGCAACACCCGCATCTCACCCATCATCAAAACTGGGCCAGCAAATCACCAGCCACAGCCTCACAAAACTGGCAGCAAGATGATGCCAGCAACCTGCAGTTCTGCATCTTTGCAGGAGCACATCCACCAACCTCAGAAAACACAGCAATTTAAGGTCCTCCAGAGAGTATACCTCAGCATCAGCATAAAACAAGGTTAAAACCCTGCACTGCCACCAGCGCCAGACTTCAAATACAGCACTGCCACCAGCTTCAAGATCAACAGCATACCAGCTTCAACATGGCACAGCAGCAATCAATCAGCTTTGCAGCCAACCGACGTCAGAAAGGAAAATTCAGCAGCACTTGGAACAAAGCCAGATGAACTCCAAAGAAACTGAATAAACAGAATATTAGCTTGAGGTAGACACGCACCAACCACAAAATGCCAGCAGCATACCATCGCCAGCCAACACACACACAACATACAACCAGCCGCCACCCTCAACAACCAGGAAATTGCACTCCCATTATCCAAATCACCTCGAGCAGGCAAGGCCAGCATACAGGCAGGAACAAACCGAAACAGAGTCCAATCCCTGCTCCACCTATTGCCTAACGACATAGAGAACTCCCCTGCAACAAAGGGGGCAAAAGACCAAACGGTCCAGGGCCAGTTTGACCAAAAACCAAATTCAGTGAGGGGGCAAATCTCACCACTTTTTCAACTGGAGCTTTATCAAACGACTCCTCAGAAGACACATCAGATTCCATTCCAATCCCCTCAGAAGCAGGCCCCAACGAAGGGGGCAACAGCTTTGATTCGCAGTGGACCATGGCCTCAGGGTGTAACAGATCACAAGTTTCCAACAGACCCCCACCATCAGCGGGATATTCCTCAGGGCAATCCGGATGATTGACCTCCTCAGAACACAGCAAGGGGGGAAAAGTGATTGAGGTTGACACAGTATCAACAGAAACCCTACTGCCAATAGCAAAGCCAGGATTTAGCCTATGGGCTCCAATTAGAGCAAGACATGAGTCATCATTGACCAGAACCTTGTCAAAGCTCTCCTGCAAGAAGGATGAATCAGGGCATTGCAAGAATGCCAAGGAATTTGAAATTGGCACAGTGCCAGTAATCTCCCTGTCAGCCACGACAGAGCTGGCAGGATTCCTAGTCCTAAAATCATCGTCCCCAGGAATTAGGCAAATCTCGTCTGAAGGAGCCTGCATCACAGGAGACTGCAGACCACAAGCCCCCGCCTCATGAGAAATCCCATCAGCATAGGCTTCACAGCCAGAGACATCCGATAGGCAGGGATACAGCCTAGATGTCCCTTTTGGAACTGCAATTGAACAGCCAGCATCCTGAGCAGATGGATCAACCACATCAGCAGGGGGAGGCGATGGGTCAGGGTCAGGCCCACTGGAAGAAGTTTTTGCAGGGGCAGCACATGCGTCCGTCTGAAGCAACACACACAAATCTGAATTCGAGGAATGGTCCTCCAAACCTCCAGGCAACCCAGAGGTTGGCACAGAGAACACAACACTGTCTATCTTCACCTTAGGAGAGGTTGGAATAGAATCCAAAGGCACCTGTTTGATAGCTTTGGAAGCCATTGGTTCAGCAGAGCAGGAGTTGCCACATCCTGCTGAAACAACATTCGGGGTCGAATTCTTAGCAACCTGAAGGGCATTGGAATTCATTCTGGTACTCTTATGGTTTGCAGGGCGACTCAATCCATGGTGTATCGGCTTCCACTGATAAACCACCACAATCTCCACATCCTTGGTTGAAGCATACTCATCAGATTTGATCCTGATTTTGGAAGGAAGAGGATCCTTATTACTAACCTCAACACAGACCCTTGCGAATTGAAGGCGATCCATACGGGCTGTACATTGGTCAAGATAAAGGGGTTTGCCCACCCCACTAGCAATCCAGCTGAGACCCAAAGGGGTCCAGAACTCGGTTGGAATGTTGAGCAAAGAAATCCAAATTGGAAACAACTGATGACAGTCCTTTTTTTGGTAAGTAATTAATAGTATTAAAATGTAAATAAACTGTACAAAGATCTATGTTTTTACCAAGTGTTTTACCGATTTGAAAAAAGAGACATAGAAAGAGGGAAAACCCAAAAAAGCAAGACGCAGGAGTCTTAAATAAAATATTACACAGATGGAATCAGCCATTGGGGCTCAAAACAACAATTGCCAGCAGTACTGAACAGGAGGACGCTACTTCAGCACAAGGCGAACCATGCCACGTCAGCATATCCACATGTAAAGAGCAAAGGAGCAAAAGAGCATAAGCCACTCCGTCCACCTTTTGGTGAAGCAATGGAACTTCAGAAATGATCGCAAAGAGGTCACTTTGGCGAAGAAGATCCATTCCATCCAAGAGGAGCATCAAGCACTCCGGCCAGCAAGGCGCACAAATCACTCCGTCCTTCCTATTAGAGAAGCAAAGGGACTCCGGAATGTTTGCAAGTTGGACACTCCAGATTTTTGAACACCCGATAAAGTTGTTCCGGCTTAGGAGCTCCGGATAAAAGGAAGCACTCCACCAAGCTCGAACAAATACACACTCCGGATTTCTGAGTCCACGAGAGCACCGGATAAAACAGCGAACAAAAAGACACTCCGGAATCCGGAGTTCACAGAACAGCAACTGAAACCGCCAACTTTTTTTTTTGAAGGAAAAACCCGGAACTGGAGTTCTCAGAAGCAAAAGCACTCCGAAAATCGGAGTCCTCAAAGCCAAGACAAAACCCCTTTTTTTTTTGAAACACAGAAAGAACGCAGGAAAAACACTCCAGAAACGGAGTCCTCAAAAGCAAAGGCACTCCGGAAACCGGAGTCCTCAAAAGCGCCGTATAAAGAAGCGCACAAAACACTTCGAAAACTGGAGTACACAAAACCAAGGACAAGACCTTTTTTTTTTGAAGCACAAAAAGAAGGAACCGAAGCCCACAAAGCAAAAGCACTCCGGAAGCTGGAGTCCAACAAGCGCCGGAAACTGCAGCGCACAAAAGACTCCGGAATCCGGAGTTCACAAAAGCAAGGACAGAAATTTTTTTTTTTGAAGCACAGAAAGAAGGAACCGAAGTCCTCAAAGCAAAAGCACTCTAGAATCCGGAGTCCAACAAGTGCCGGAAACAGCAGCGCACAAAACACTCCGGAATCCCGAGTTCACAAAAGCGAGGACAGAATTTTTTTTTTTAACTAAAAGCTAAGAAGGAAGCACTCTAGATCCGGAGTCCTCAAAATCAAGGAAGAGAATAAACTCCGGAATCCTAAGACCTCAACCACAATCAACTCCAGATTCAGGCCACAATGACCAAATATCAAACGGAAAACAAGTCATCCAAGTGCAAGTTGGAGCAAGGAATGTTTCATCTTTCCAAAATTCGCCTGTCCTGCACAGTACCTGCACTATGAGATACCTCAATCTTCCCCCTGACTGCCGCAGAAATCTGGGTAACCATTTGGGTTGCATTAAGATTCCTCGAACCCTTAAACATACGATGGTTCCTCTCCTTCCAGATGAAATAGACGGAAGCAGCAAGAGTGAGGCGAAATGAATATGCTTTGAGATTTTTGCCTTCCCACCGTTTAGCTGCCCACAAGATGTCTGAATTCCAATTTGGGTGGGGCCATCTACACCCGACTTTGTGGCGCATTTGCCGCCAGACAGACGAGGAAAAAGGGCAATTAAAGAAAAGGTGATCATGACTTTCCCTTCCGGAGGAGCAGAGTATACATAATGTAAGGATGTGAAGGTAATTGTCAATCCTATCGAGAGTGCTAAGCCTCTGGCGGATCACCAACCAGAGAATAAAAGTGTGAGCCGGGATTGACATCGGGCCCCAGACAAGGCAGTACCAATCCACCACACCTTTCGGCTCTCAGAAAAGCCCATAGGCAGATTTTGAAGAGAAGACCCTACTAAGGTCGGCAGTCCAGACTACCACATTTACTTACCAAAAAAAAACCAGACTACCACATCATTGCGAGTAGGGTCAAGGAGGTATGAAGACATGTTCTTCAAGATCCTGTCAACCTCCATATCAAAAGGGTTTGGCCAAAACCAAGCCCCGTTTCTAATGATTTCCTTGACCTTAGCATCCAAAGGCAAACAGTGATACACCTGATTCTCTCGTTAAATCTTTCCTGAAGCGGACCTAAAGGGTGCCAATGATCAAGCCAGAGAAATGTGTCACCACCATTACCAATATGATGCCGAATCTTACTGTGAAGAGTAACCCGGAGCTTCATTAGCTTTTTCCAGCTCCAAGGGGTAGCATCCGAAACTTTGATAGTCCAGATGCAGCGGTCTTTGATACGATGACCGTAACTCCAAGCGATCTAGATGGAATTCTGGTCCTTAGTGATAATCCTCCAGAAATGCCGAGCCAACAGAGCTTTATTAGATGCAATCATGTTTTTGATTCCAAGACTGCCTTACTCCTTTGGAGAACACACATCCGACCAAGCAACCTTTGCAGATGTTCGATCAGATGAGGAACCGTGCCACAGAAAAGTACGAAGGGATTTTTCAATGCATTTCAAGATGGCTTTGGGCAATATGAACATGGAGGCCCAGTAATTATGGATTGTGGATAAGAAGGACAAAATTAGTTGAAGTCTGCCGGCAAACGAGAGCCAGCGATTCTTCCAAGAAGAAATCCGAGTCTGGACTCTATCAAGAAGCGGTTTGCACTCAGATATAGAGAGTTTAGTGGTATTTAACAGGAAGGACTCCCACTCTAAATCCAAGAATGTCACGAATTTCCCAAATGATGGTCTCACTTGAAGAGCAACAATAGATCGCACTTTTATCAGGGTTAGGAGTAAGCCCAGACAAAAAATTGAAAGTTTTGAGACTCTCGTGTAATACTTGGATGGATTTGCAGTCTGCTTTGGAGAAAAGGAGAAGGTCTTTTTTTTTTTTTTTGGTAAGTAAGTGATTTGGATTTATGGGAAAAAAATTTATAGGTATGGAATTATCACCAAGTGTTTTTCCGACTTGGGGATAAACCAAAAAAGCTAGGGCATGCCCCGAGCACTTAGATACAACTGATGATACCAGCTAAATGATAAAATTGCTGGTAATCATACAACACAAGAGCATCACACAATAGTAATTCCTAGACAAAATAAACTGCCATTCCCAGGCAAATCCAGAATGCCAGCAACATGAAAGAGCCAGCAGGCAACCTACACGGCATTTTAGCACCAGCAGCCTACGGCCAGCAGACGCAGCACAAAACCATCTGACCAGTAGCTGAAGTCCCATAGCTCCACGCCACAGCAGCCAGAAAGCATTCTAGCAGCTCCAGCAAGACATTGCCATCGGTTGCTGCACTACTGCAGCTAGCAATCAGCAAAATGCACTACAACAGGCAGCCGATGAACCACACAAACGGCAGCACACATTGGCCCGGCAGAAGCACAAAGCACGTGAGAGCAGAATACTCCAGTACCAAAACCAGCAGCTCACAGGACCCGTCTTCAGCATAAACACATCAACACTGGCTCCCACCATGCCATCATCAGCACACCACAAGGGACCAGCACTTAGCTCAGCACAATCACAGTGCAAAGGCAGGCAGCACCAAAAAAAAAAGGAGAAGGTCGTCCGCAAACCCAAGCATCACAGTTCTAGTTATTGCACATTTCCAATGGAACTGAAAATGCGGATTGGTTTGGGTCATCCTCTCCAGAATACCATTAAGGACTTCCATCCCTAGTACAAAGAGATAGGGCGAAAGGGGATCCCCTTGTCTAAGCCCTTTGGCCCCCCGAAAAAAATCCACCGACTCACCATTGAGCAAATGGAATACGATGTAGTGGAAATGCATTGGCTAATCCAATTGGTCACCATAGGGGGGAAATTCATCAGATCAAGGACCGCCAAGATGAAGTCCCAATGGATGGAATCATAAGCCTTCATCAAATCCACCTTAATCGCACAGCGAGGGACTCCCTTGTTCAAGTGGTATTTATGAAGTAATTCTTGTGTAAGCAAAATATATTCTCCAATGTTCCTGCCAGGCACGAAGGCAGTTTGACATTTTTTTTTTTTGGTAAGTAAGTGTGTCTTTTGGATAAGATACTAGGGCATACCCCGAGCAATTGGTACATCAGAGAAATACCTCAACAAACCTCAAAGAGGAACGATCTAACAGAAAATAAAAAAAGCTCACTGTCATTATACATAAGCAGGAGCAAAATCAGAGACTCTCGAAGCGAGCGGATCAACAACATCCGAACGCCCCACAATAACTTACTACATCAAAACTAATTTGCCAGCATCCTAGAGGCACCCTTAGTATTCCACCTAGCAGGAAGCAACAGGCATCTGCATCACACCCACCATATATACCAGTATCGATTTCAGCCAGCAAGGGCACACCACAACGCTGCCGCCCCAAACATTACATCCAGCAGGTTGCAATCTTTCCAGAACCAAAACACATGGCAACTACTAATGCACACTAACGTTACAACCAACAGAGATGGCAACCTCAGCAGGACAGAACGTCCATCTCAGGGGCATCAGATTAACCACAGCAATGAGGTTGAAATTGCCAGCAACCAGCAATTCGGCAACCTCACAGGCAGTAAATCCACCAACTTGAGAAGCAGTACCATTCAAGCATCAGCAGGGACAAAAGCAGCATCACGTTCCTCCAGAGAGTACACCTCAGCTTCAGCAGAATATAAGGCAAAAACCTACTTTCCAAAGAGCCTACGGCCACAAGCGCAGCTTCAGCAACAAAGTGACACCCAACATCAGAAACCCACATCCAGTTCCCAATTCAATCCCAGGATAGGGCCAAGCTGCATCAGCAGCAAGAACAGCCAACCAAAAAGCCTACCTGGCAGCAGAGCATTCCAAATCCAACAACCCTTCACCAGAACTAGCATTGCAGAACGATTAATCTACCAGCAAATTCGTCAGAACAAACATTGCAGAATCAAGATAGCAAAGGGACTAACCCTTAACGTAGCAGCCCACATCAGATGCAAACTAGGCATCGCACGACTTTATGGCAGCGAACAGCCAGGGCACCACCGCAATAAGAAGGAAATTTAGCAACCAAAAAGGTCCTCAGCCAGCTCTTCAGCCCTCAGCCGAAGTGTCCCGATCCAGAAACGCACGGGCTCCCCCAACCCAATCAACAAGTGGGACACACAACCAGAGAACAATCAGAGCAGCGCCACAGGATATTCGACTGCATCAATTCCATTGAGCAACAGATATCGGAACCTTGAGTTCAAAAACTACAACTGATAAGACAGCTTAGCCAATCCCGACTTTGAAGCCTAATCAATCTCCGAACCACAAAACCAAAACGGCACTTGTGACTCAAATCGAAATCGGCACCAGGGCCACAAATCCAAATCGGCTTTGTGCTGAAAAGCCAAATTGGCATTATTCATGTAAGGCTAAAACGGCAAAGTCAAACCGGGCCCTAATGCACATATCAGAATCAGCCCATGTGCATGCACACCGAAACCGGCTCCCTTGCACAATACGTGATCGGCCCAAAAGCAAGAAACCGGCAGTTGTGATGAACTTCGAAAACGGCATTTCACCAGAAGCAGGAAAACAAAATCGACATATGGGCTTCAGCAGCAAATCAGCCAATAGGCACAGATTTCAAATCGGCATATGGGCAACCGGCAATCGAAATCGGCCAATTTGAAATTGGAATACAAAATCGGCAAATGGGCTTAGCAGCAAATCGGCTAATTGCAACAAAGCAGTCATCGGCCATCTCTTCAGAACCGCATCCAGTAGATCCAGCCTGACCAGCACGACAACCCCCTACCCATCCAACAGGGGGAAACACGCTGGGAACGGACCTATAGAGCCAGCAGAACGAACATACCTTCGTCAGCGCCAGAATTTTCGAGAAGCACAAGAGACGACAATAGCGTCAAACAGTACCTTCCGAATCAAATCAGAAGGGCAAAGGGTGAGGAACTTGAAGCAAATGGTGAGTGAATAAAAGCCCTAAATCATCGCACAAAATGAGCGAGAGGACCGCACAAACGAGCCCACATCCACGCCCAATCCCTCATTGGATGACGGTGAACCCAGGACAGAGGTCCGGAACGATGAGAGCAAGAGATGAGAAGGATAGCGGGAGGCAACCTGGCGAAGCAACCGGGGGACTGGTCGTGGCCGGCTCCGGCGCCGCCCGGCCAGATGAGGAGCGTCGCAGAAGACGCAGACAAAATTCAAAATTCGCAGTTTGACATTTAGCAACCAGGTAAGGAAACGAAGGTTTAATGCGGGTGACAATAACCTTGGAGATGATCTTGTATAAAACATTGCAGCAAGAAATGGGCCGGAAATCTGAGACCTTGGAAGGTGATTTGATTTTCGAAATTAAGCACAGTACGGTCGCGTTTAATTGCTTTAACATTTTCCCATGATGGAAGAAGTCCTGGACAGCTTGGAACATTTTTTTTTTGGTAAGTAAGAATTTTGGATTAGTGGGAGAAAAAATTTACAAAATCAATGCTTTATCTCCAGGTATATAAACAGGGAGATAAAACATAAAGGCTAGGGCATTCCCCTAGCCACTGAGTACAACAAAAGACATCAAGAAGATGAAACAAGAGTAAAGTTCCCTAGGGGGAAAACACTCAATGAAAATGGCCAAACATGAAGTCTGTCCATTTTAGAATAAAAGGTCTTCAACGAGGATGTAACGGCGCTCCACCGATACAGCCAGAAAGACCATTCACCACTCCAGCCGAAGTAACAGCCAACGCAGCAGCCATGAGCAACAGCACCGAACTCCATCAGCCCAACAATATTAAATGTTCCTGAAACCAACATTTCCAGCTCAGCAAGGCCAAACCTGCCTCAAGCCCAAATCAGCATTTGGCCAGCCATTTTAGCAGAGGCAAACCGAAGTACCCATTCAGCATCCAAATCCAACTCGGCAAGTGGTCAATAATGCGAGACCTGCAAAGAGATCGGCAATTGAAAACGGCCTCAAGTCTGCACTTGGAATCAGCCACAATTCGGCAGAAGGGGGAGGCAGCCAATCCGGCAACAGCTCCCACATCGCTGGAGTACATCAACTACAGCCACTTCGGCGACAATTCCAAACCGGCAAGTACGAGTCCAACTCGGCATATGAGCAACAAAGCCAAACCGGCATTGGGACTGGCAGTTGAGATCAGCCACAAGTTTGCATTTGAAATCGTATTGAAAACGGCAATTGAAACCGGCCACATAAAATCCAAACCGGCCAATAGTTGACATCGACAAATGGAATCAGCAATTGAACTCGGCCACAGTAAAGTCCACCAGTGGGTCCAGCAGCAAAGGTGGTACCCAGCAAGTACATGGCTGAAGTTCAAACCCGCCAGCAAAACGAAAATGTTCATCAGGGATAGCATACGAACAAAGGAGCTATCAGTAGGCCATTCTGCGGCAGCATTGAACTGCAATCACCAGGATGCAACAGCAGTAGCACAATTCCCAGCTGTGACCAAACAAAGCTTCATCCAGCATTAGGAACACCAGCCTTCATCATGGGTTAAATCGGCTTTCTTTCTTCACAAAAAGAAAACCAGCATTATGAACCATTTACAGCCAAAGAACAAGCCAGAGGAATGGCCAGCTGATCAGGACCACACCAACCCTGAAGCATAGGGCCGAAATTCAAAGCCGCCAGCAGCAGGACAACATCAAAACACAGCAGCTATCAGCAAGAAAACTGCACCAGCAATGAACCGCAAGCAACAGGATGCAACAGCAACTGTATCTACTTCCAATAGAAAAAGAAATCAACAGCAACAAAGAATACCAACTGCCAGATTCACCAGCGTCCATGCATCCCAATCACCTCAGGAGGGAGAGACCAACAGCAAGCGCCAGCAGAAGCAGAGACCAGTGCTCAGTATAGCACAAAGGCACCGTACGCAGCAGTTCTCAGCAACAGGAGATCAAGCAAGAATCAAGCTGTAACCCATGAGAAAGAACCAGCAGCTCCACTGAAAAGCCCTTTCTACATCAAGCAGAGAACCATCCAATTGTGCCAACAGCAACATCACCTTAACAGATCAGCTCCATCACCACAACAAAATCCCTCACGAGGCCTGATTGTTAAAGACCCAAAAAATCATTTAAGGGCAATCACCCATCAACATCTGGATAGCAGCCAGGCTGCATGCAGGGCTACAGCACAAAATTCACATCAAGCACTTGTCCTACATATTTATTCAAGCCAAAAAGCACTCCAAGACAGAACATGCAGCAGCACATAAGCTGGATTAAAGCAGAAGATCAAAACCATGGTCCCAGGAGCAAGACCTAGTCAAAAAAAACCCCAGCAGCATGATCCTAAGAGCTAGAAGCGCCCCTGGATTTCTTAGAGGCAGCTTTTTTCTTTTTCCTTGTCTTAGAAATCTTTCAATCAGACTCCATACCCCACAATTCATCTACCAAAGAGGAATTCGATGAATATTTCAAAGAAATCCTCTTGATAGAGCTAGGAGTAAGCAAATATTCATCCAAATCAAAAGGGTGATGGTCAGTCCCGGAATTAGGGGAGTTAGGAGCCAAATCCTTAATCTGATTATCAACAGAATCAACCAAACATCCGGAGCCATCCAAAAGGCAAGCTTGGTGCCCATTGTCAGCAGGTGAGTTTGAAGAAACACACTCAAGCTGGTTACTGTCATCAGTATCCAATTGGGAGGGGAGAGAATCCTGATTTATAGGCCGAGAGACCTCCATAACAGTAGGGAGTGGAACATCAGAAGTGCCACCGGACACCAAAGAGGTCTGTACATCAATAGAGATCTAGGAAGAGCGATCAGCGATCACCAAGGAGGGGCAGTGGCAAGAAAAACCCTCAGCGTCAATTGGAGCCTCGTTCAATTGGCAACCCTAGAGATCTCTAGGGAGATCTCTAGAGAGAGACGCTCTCGCTCAAACCCTAGCCTCTGTTGTTCTCCACGGCACAGGCGACGTAGGAGCCGGCCATGGCTGGTCTCCTGGGTCCTCCTCCTGGCTCCCCCCAGAAGCTGATGTTCGCATCTGATTTCCTTCTGAAACCTGATGCCTCCTCACTCGGTTCTTCGTCCTCTCTTGCTAAGAAAGGTGAATGTCCATCCAGTCCCGTGAATTTGTCGAGAGAGAACCGCTCATCCTGGTCCGATATTGTCCGAAATGGTAGTCGTTCACTATCCCCTACTTTGAAATATTTCCCCCCACTGAATGTGGGCGGCGACGCTACCTGTATTTCTCCTTCCCCTGAGGTTGTTGATGAAGGCAGACGAATTTGGGGTTCATCCTTAGTGGGATACTTCTTCGACACTCTTCCCCATTTTCGGGCGATTTCCTCCATTGCCCATCGTCTATGGTCTCGATATGGGCTTGAGCACATCGCGTCCAATGGAGAAGGTTTCTTCTTCTTTCGATTTTCTTCTTCGATTAATATGGAGCAGTGTCTGAGGGCTGGGCCATGGATGCTCGCAGGTAAAGCCCTATGTCTAAAACGTTTTATTCCTGGTATGAAATTGGTTAAGGATTTGCACAATTCTTTCCCTATTTGGATCAAGCTCTTCAACGTGCCGGTTGAATTCTGGTCTCCACTGGGACTGGGTTGGATTGCCAGTTCAATTGGTAAGCCACTCCTCCTATGTCCCAGTACAGCTAAAATGGAGAGGCTAGATGTAGCCTGGATATGTATTGAGGTTGCTGCGGATGCAGCTTTGCCCCCTACAATAAATCTGCAATCGCCCAATTCCATTGTAGCGGTGGATGTAGATTACTCCTGTAAGCCGACTAAATGTGGTTCGTGTCTTCTGCGTGGCCATGTGGATGCCAATTGTAAGGCTTTGAAGCCGCGTCCCAATGCTGATAAGCCTCCCTGGATGAGAGTTGTTTGGCGTCCAAAGCCTTTGTCCTGTGCGGATGCTGTTACTAATGTGATTGTGAGTCCTAGATACAGTTTGGATGAGAAGTCTTCTGCTGATGATTTGGGGGAGGTCCCTTCCCCTGTTTCTCCTTCTGGTGCTGATGACCCTAGTATTTGTGTACCTCTTATGGGGTTGCCTGCTCCTGTCTCTTATCCTGGATTTTCAGCTGCTGAGGGTTCGGGTCTTCCCAGGGGTCTGCAGTTGGGGGCAGTGGAGGTCGACTGCAGCCTCCAGGGGACAAGGGGCGGATCTCCTCTCCCTCCTGCTGATGCCCCTGAGTCAGTTCAAGTCCCTCTCTTTGATTCCCCCTGTGGTGATCAGTTTGTATCCCTGTCTGTCCCAGCTAATTGCAGTTTAGAACCACCTAGTGTAGACTTTCATATTAGTAGGACCCAGGTTCAGCATAAAGACCAAACATGCCCTCTTGTTAGTTGCCCTGTCTCAGTTGTGGATACTAATTATCCCTTTTCCAATTCAAATGTCCCTAATGCTTCCCCTGTTGAGGTGCCCGGCTTTATTGTCGATGAAAATAAGGTCGTTCAGAATGATCCAGACGATGTAATTCTCAGCCTTCTGAGGAATGGACTGCTGAGGTTATAGCCAATGACCCAATGCATTATGCCCTCCGATGCTTACTTGGAGAGAATGATTCTCAGTTTTTTTTCAACTCCATCACCAAGGACCAACGATGAGTTTTGTTCGATTTCATTGATTCATGTTGGTCTGATGTGTCTGAGGATACTACTTACCAAAAAAAAAAAGTGTCTGAGGATACAAAGAATATTTTCAGATCTTCCTTCCCATTGGCGGAGGATTATATGAAGTGTCCCCCGAGTGCTTATTTTGAAGGCCTTCGCTTGTTAGTGTGTGCCACTTCCTCTAAGCCCCACATAGACTCCTTATTTCCTGATAGGAAGGTGTTTATATTAGATTCTCTTAACGTCTTGCTGAAATGGAATCCGGTCTTTCCATCAGGTCATTTTAGTGATCTGGTCGGTCTAGTGGAGGGCCTCCAGATTTTCTGTTAGCTCACTCCTTCGCACATGCTGGTAGTCGCCTGGTGTTCATCCTTCCTGATGCATTGGTCGGTGTAGCTAGCTGCCCTGTTTTTTCTGCTAATGTGATTATGTTTGAAAGTTGCTGATAAGAATTATTGAGTCGCTGGAACGGCTCTCTATCATATGATGCTCTGCTCTGCCTGTGGAAGCTGAATGCAGAAAAGTTGCTAGGTTTGAGCGTAAGTTGCCTAGAGAGAGAAGCTCTCGCTTCTCTCTTCCATTTTCAAATTTCATTTTGAAATTTGAATCTCGTCTTCTGCGGCGCTGAATCTCGAGCCTCATCTACCGGGCAGCGCCGGAGCCGGCCAAGGCCGGTCTCCTGCCTGCTTCCCCTAGCCCCTCTCTGAGGCCTTCTCTTCCTCCCGTCGGATCCTTTTTTTTTTTTGGTAAGTAAGTGTGTATTTTGGATTTATGGGAGAAAAAATTACAAAATACAATGTTATAACTCTAAGTTATTTGACTTGGAATTAGAATATTAAAAAACTAGGGCATACCCCGAGCGACAGGTACATCAGATAGAACCACTAAAAAAAACCTCTAAGAGGAGTGCACAATCCAAAAATAGAAAATGAACACTGTCATTTTACAAAAGCATGCTACCCATAAACTAAATGCACCCCAAGTTTCAAACAGCATGAAGAAATCGGCCGCTGCATCACGCCCACCGCCCCAGCGTCATCAAAAAAACTGCAGCAACAGCAAAACTGAGATGATCACCATGGTCTGCATCCGTTCAACCTTCATTTGCTTGGGAGCATACAAAATCAGCCACTCCCACACAGGGCGCATCTGTAGCATATCAGCCGTGATCCCAACGCACAGTGCCATCAGCAGCTTCAGCCCCAAAAGGAGGACAGTCCGACCAACAAATAAAGACCAGGTATTCCAAACCACCGCAAACAGATTGCATTCCAGCAGCTCCAGTAAGATCAGTACTGCACCAGCGAACTCAATGGAGGAAAACTTGCGCTACTGCATGAGACTTGCAAAAACAGCACCAGCTGGTGCAGATTTAGAACACCCACATTTCACAGTGCAAAGGAAAGGCCCATGGTAAACAAGAGATCAAAGAGATCCAACTCATCCTGAGGCAGCAGATTCATTCAAACGGGAATACAGTCGAATAGGGCCATCAACCAAAATTCCAAAGAGCGAACAACTTCATACGCAGCAAACAAACCTGTAATGGACAACGGGAGCAAGCCAACAAAGCCAAAGGCAGTGTC
>JAODPA010094854.1:0-16178 GCA_025585075.1 Nepenthes mirabilis | reverse complement strand
CCCCCCCCAAAAAAAAAAAAAAAAGAAACTTTCAAATTCCAGTTTTTATGCATTGTAAAGAAGTGTGTAATGACTGAAATAAAATAGAATTGAAAAAGCATCAATGAGAGGTTTTACACCAGCAAGGCAACCAAATGATGGATTGCAAGAAACAAAAGCTGATGATATGATCAGGTAATGATATGCACAAGAACAGAAAGAAAAATGGTGGCCTAGTGTATAAAGCTCTACACATGGGCTTTAGGAAGACAAAATATATACAATCTTATCCACATGTTGCAGAGAGGTTATTTCCATGAAATAGCTAAATAAAATGCTACCATAAACAAAAAGTTCATAGAGCAGCTTGACCTTAAAACTGAATCACCCCCAATTCTGCCTCTAACATTGTCTCGACTCTCTCCATGCCTCGTAAGCAATATAGGTCGAGGAGTGAGGTGAGTATTCACCTGCAGCAGCAGTAAAAGCTCACAGTTTAGGTCAAGGAGTAGGACCTAATATTCAAAAGAATCAATTTATGATAGCCGAGTGATATTTTTCACGCATCCAGTTATTAGACAATGATAGAAGCAACTAATTAGAAAAATGACCAGGAAAATGATAACCATGTCATATTTTTGCCTAGTGTAAGGACATCTAGCAGGCCAAAATTCTTCTCAAGGTAAGGCATTTGCATGGTCTTCGGTCCTTTAGGACAATTACGTGTGTGCATGACACTCCCACATCATCTTATCTCGGGAGGATAATATGTTCTGATCCCTAAGACTAAATAAAGATCTCTCCTTATGTTTATTTCAAGTGCTACAGCATATTGACAATCAAGGACACCTTTTCTATACTGATCTGTTGCAGGGAAATCTGGCATGGGCTCTTCAATAGTTATAGTTAACAGTGACTTGGCCATAAAATGTGGAAGGCATGTTACTTATTCATGGGGTTTCAAGGTCAGGCACACCAAGCAGTTTTCTGATGTGCCGCATTTTTCATATTTTGTTGAGTGGTGAATTTGGCTGGAATGAGATGCAAACATTCTAAACAGCAGCATGTTTCAGACAAAATATCAATATAAGGCAAAAAAGCAAGAAAAAAATCCAAGGCAACAGAAAATATGTATTTTTCTGATTTCTCAAACAAACAAAAGGATTTGCAGCTAAAAGCACTAATGCTATAACCAGTCTAAAATGTTAACCTAGAATTCTTGTTTTATTGCTTTCATATTTCCTCCAGCGTTCACCTATAGGGTTTTATTAAGGAGCACATTTAAATATCCTTCCCGTAGTTCTCACTTTCTTTCTTAAGGCATTAGTCTTTTATCATGATGGGGGAAGACAAAGCACAAGAAGAGAATGACATAAACTAGATAAAGAAACTGAAATAGCCCTAAACAAAATATGGTACGGAAGTACTGTTTACAAATTCCTTGTAACACTACATACCAAAAAGAAAACAATCCGTCCAGGAAGGTAGCCACTGATATTATTCACCTGCACCAAGGCCCAAGATAGATCAACAAATAGGGGAAAAAAATCCCATACAACCAATTAATGACAAGTGCTGACATTTTGATACGGACTTCAGAAGAGAACTAGACTACTGCAACCAATATTTCTGCTGGAGCAGGGAAGAATTGTGTAAGTGCATCAACTATGCCACCAAGCCATAGCAAAGCCACTTTAAACACAAGCCAGCATGAACAATCTAACATGACTTTGATCTTAAATGATTCATGTCATTCTCAAATGCATTAAATAAACATCAATAACTGAAGATCTTCTTAACCTCAAAATAGATGCACACACAACAAATGCTTACAATCACTAAAAATTAAAGAAATATGCAGATTAATTTATCTGTGTAGCACTTTCCTTAGCATAAATACTGTTTCTAAACAGAAACAGCAAAGTTGCCACAGACAGGCATTAGTTTCCATAAGAGGACCAACAAGCATAGTATTCAAACATACTTGTATTTGTCCACCATATCCACTGACCATATCAATCATTTTGATGTATGATCCCTCTTCCACTGTTTCATATACCTGTTAGCAAATGCAGAATATTCTCATCTTATGCAGTCAGAACCCAAAATCAAATATAAAAAGCAGTCATTTGTAACAACTTTTTCATAATTCTCCAGTCGGTTTCTGAAGTCCCTGCATCCAGCTTCGAAATCTGTCCTGCAGGGCAACAATAATAAGTATGTCAAGTGCATATCCAGCGATCAAGAACCACTAAATCCAGCAAAATCACTTACTCTTCCGCATAATCTGCGCTCTGCTGAACTTTCAGTCGTATATTCCTCTCAATAATGCTTTTGTCATTACATAGTGTTTCAAGAAATATAATCTGCAAGCAAAAAATAGAATATGGAAAGAGAAGTTGCAGTTTGAAGGCGACACTTGAATCAATGGCATTGTTTCGTATGACATCTTAAATTGAATCTCAAACATGGAATTCAACCTCTTAAATGGAGTTACCTAATCACAGTGTCTGCAACAAAGAATTCACAGCATGAAAAGAATGGAGTATTTAAGACTTTTTGTGTGTGTGTGTGTATTAGATGACCAAGATATAGTGGTATTCATTGGGCAATTTATGGTGGAAGCTGGTTCAGCTACTTAGTGAAATGAAACCAATCCAAGATAAAACTGTAAGATTTTCCCTAGTAAGGTAAACTACTAACCTTCTCTACAGTTGGATGCATCATAATCAGCAGAAAAATGAAACAAACGTAAAATAAGGATTTGCATTTTTAAAGAATGACTAAACTGGATATTATGTCAGAACAAATTAATAGGATTCGCATTTTTACGTCCCCATGTGGCGACATGGGAGCGAAAAAAGGAAAGAGAGGGAGAGTATGCCTTCAAGAATAACTGTGGGAATCCAACCTCAAGAAGTGAAGAAAAAAAGGACAAAGAAAATTTCTATTCAGCGTATAAATGATTATGCATAAGAAGGTTATGACTCCATTAAGTTGAATGAAAACTTCATCAAGAACTCAGCAACAGTTTTTTTTCCTGTACATACCATCGGCAGTCCAACAATGCAGTGCACATGAGCTGTTAATAGCACAGTAGCTCTTAGCAAGTATTTTAGATAATGCACTGATCACAGAGCATGCTACCTTGCATCTTCCTTCAGCCATTTTCATCAACATGTTCCTCCTTTGCTTGGTACTATTTGTGGCATCAAAGATTCCTACCTAATCCAATGTTCAGGAGTGATATTACAGGTAAAGAAACCCCATCACGTAGATGCAACAGGACTTTGAGAAAAGTTTCTTGATCCAACTTAAAAGAACATACTTGGCCACCTTCTTGCATCCAGGATATCATGTCTTCCATTGCTAAGGCAGCTACCTACTAGCAAAGGGAAGTGTCAAAATTCATAAATTGTGCAGAAAATACCCGCAATGATATTTTGTCAGGGACAAACAATTTCCTAGCAAGAGGCAAGCAAGGAGCAAAATCTAGTCTGATTTCAACAAATTCAATGTCCACAATTAACACAACAATAAGCTGTCCCATTCCCATATATTTTTGAATTTGAATTAACAGTTGTTAAACCATTTCGTATGATCAGTTCAATTTGCAACCAATGGAATAATCATTTTTTGTTCACTTGCCTTGGCAACTCCTCACAAATAACAAAAAGAGCCATTGAATGCTGAGTAGACCACTTGGACATGAACTAGCCAAACAAGAGAACATGTAAGACCACTTTCTAGCCAGGTCAGTTTAATTGCTCATAATGATATTGAGGAAGCAGTGACTGCAGTGCCAAAATATGGTCTTTTCTAACAATAGTTAGCAGTTGGCACTCTTCCCCAAATTTGATTTATTAGATGCGCCTCTAGTTAATCAAAGAAATGACCAAGTATGTTTAATTTTGACTTGAACACTTGATGCAAGTAAGTTATACTTAAAAATCTGCAGTTTAGTGCAAGCCTCAATATATAGCATAGACCCCAGTATGCAACAAGGACACTGATGTTCAGCATCAGTTCTCATCATAAAATGAAGAAAATGAAAAGAATATCTTTTCTTCCTCTTCCTCCTCTTGTCCATTCCCCTTTTCAGGATTGCTAAGTGATGGCCTCATCATATTGTCCTTCAGTTATGCGAATGCTTTTAAAGCTGAAGAATGATTTTAGGCACAGTGCATTCCCTTTGGCTATGTAATCATGCTGTTTCTGAAAATTTAAAACCGTATGATTAGAATTACTTTAAATAAAAAAAGTGTATATCTAGAATTTTTTGTTTCAAAACCAATTTTCAATTTAATTGTAACCACTTATTACAATTTAAATAAAAAAGTGCATATTTTTTGTTTCAAAACCACTTTTTAATTTAATTGTAGCTCTAGTGGATAGCCAAAATTTTTTCAGATTTTCCTATCTTGGCAAGGGCATCGTCTGGATTCATTTTACAAAATCAACAATGTTGATCTTCATAAATGTAGCAATTCGGAAACAACTTGTGTTTTTCTACAGAATAACCTAACATGGTGAAACTTCTTAATTTTTTTACCCAAAAACCATACTAAGCTTTATTCCACTAGATGGGGAGGCTAGATCTCTACACCTTCAATTAGCTCAATCTTAGGCCATTTCCTCCATTAGCTACAAAAATACACAATTGTACACATTGTGGACTTATATTTCAGAAATTTTGAGCCCATGTGTCACTTGATTAATCCTGGCTTATAAAGGAATAATATTGTAATAAGAATAGGATTTAGAGAATGTCCATCAATGAAGCCTCAACTCTCAACAAAGTGCGCTGCTCACACTCCCACATTGACATAAATCAGTTGCTACAATCCTACACCTACATTTTCTAAATGAACATCCACGAACTCTTAGAAATGAACTGTCTCAACTATACAGGTTCTGCTGACCACCCATGATGTCATCAATCAAAACATTCTCTGTTTTTAATCAGGTAACATGTGGACATTTTTTTTGTCAGAGGACAACTGCAGACATAATCACTTAACTTCATCAGATTTATGATTAAACTGACACATTGTAACTCAAGTTTAATTAGCAGTTCATCATACTCAACCATATTTTCAAAAAACAAAAAATAAATGCAACCAATCTTCCATTCATTTTGTAAAACCACATTTTCAGAACTACAGCCTGTCGATTGCCACTATCCAATGGCATTTAGCATCAGATGCTCAATTGACTGGGCATCACAAAAGCTCCTGATCAATAAAATTAGGATTTTGAGTTAGTGATACTAGAAACCGAAATATGTTGTAAAAAAAGAAACCCAGGACATCACTATGTATCACTCATGGAACAACAAAAACTACCAGCTGTTTAGCAACTTAGCTACTTCAGAGTATGAATTATTCACGGTCGAACACTGGAGGAAGGACAGCTACCTAAAATGAAATCAGTAACAGACAATTCAAGTAATAGGCATTGTATTGAATATTGAACATCAGTCAGTTGGCCAAAAAGTTTTAATAGACATTGAGTGCCACCTTTTTATGGCGGTCACTTTGTTGTACTAATGAGGCATTCCCAGTGGTTCTGATGTTCAAGTTCTTAAGAGCCTAAATTTGTCCATATCCATGGCATATAGGTAATTCTTGCTAGGTATGACGAAGCAGTATAGCTATGTGCGAAAGAAAAAAAAATGGTTGCAATTGCTAAGTATGGAGACTTGAGAGAATGTGCAAGTGTTTAAAGCCAAAATGTCTTGGAGGGTTCATGAGCTAGTGGGGACAAACAAATCAACTTTTTTTTCCCTTTTTTGATGACACAGTGGTTGATTTTCCTGCTCAGCATTGCACTACTGCCAATATGGAAGTAGTTACCAGCAGCCTGAGAAGACAGCAACTGAAAATATGTATTTTCTGCATTAAACAATCCTTGTATTTGAATAAATATTTAAGTGAAATTTCGCAACTATCTGAGATTCTGAGGGCATGTCGGAGACATTTTAACAGTACGGTAGCAACAAACATACATGTATTCAGAAATTGGTTTTCCTTCCCACACTTTGACATAATTGAATTCCAACATAATATCAACGCCCTCATTTTTTGGCAAAGGAACACTAAAAATTGTTCCCCTCCTAAGATAGGTTAAATGCCTTTTTTTTTTTTTTTGGCAAAGATTGACCAATTTCGTGGATGACCAGACATTGTTTTCTTTTTTGGTCGGGGGGGGGGGGGGGGTTTAGGTCAGCCAATGAAGAATAAACCACTCCCAAAAATAAACAAAAATGTTGAGTAATTTTTAGTAACCATGAATGAAAATGGAAACTGACTTCCCCAGAGAGACTAAAATCAAGTTTAATAAAAAATTTTCCTTCAGAAGGAAATCACCTCATTCCGTGCCTCTAGCCCCTCTGGATTGTCTCCTCTGAAAAAGTCAGCAGACTGCAATGAGAAATATATGAACCATCAGGACTCTATAGAATAGGACAAGGAGGTAAAATAAGAAAATAAAATCCCCCATCCATCTAATCTTGGTTGGGAGAGGTGGGGAGGGGGACCTACCATAAAAGAATTCAAAGAACAGTGATACTATTACCATACACCAGTTGAGGACAGAACTACTAGATTAAGTATGGTCCCATCTTAAATACACATGATAACACATCCTTTTTGATGCTCAGACTGAGTTATCAGAATAAATGCTTTGACAATATCAAATTTAAGAAAGACTGATAATAAATGCTGTGACAATGGTTTACTCTATGATAGCAGCCAAACCTCGGCCCCTGAACTACCCTTAGAAACTTTTGGCCAACTGTATATTTCAATCCTGCTAACATAAAGCATAGGCATCATCAATCCAAAGTTTTACAAAAGGCTTTGAACTGCACAACCTATATAAAGAGAAACCTCTTTACCAGTATTTAACAGAGCATGAAGCCAAATTATCACCAATTCACTCAGTACACTTGCAAGTGGGAAACAAGGTTGAGCCCACAACTCATACATTTATCAAGTTTCAGACCACAACACCACGTAATTCCACTACAGAAAAAATTTGTATGTTATTACAATACTTCTCTATAAGAATAGCATATGCTGCACAGATCAAATCTACCATATGCAGCACAGTTCAAAATCTACCTATTTTGGAAACAGGACAATGCCTGGGGAAGAACTGGAGTACTCTTACAAACAGGAACATGTTTGCCTTAGAGAAAAAAAGTAACATGTTTAACGGTGATGATTTTAAGGATGATGGTCAGTAGAAAGCCAACAATAGATCCTCCAAGCAGATCCCCTAAACTAAAAACTAGTTACTACTCATGTCACATAGCAATAGGGATGCATTTCTATGAATCGTCTACATAAGAATACAAATCTATGTTATATACCCATCTAATTATTCCAAGCCTAGGAGGTTCAACACCCTAATTTCCTTTCCATTTTTCAGATGAGAGCCTATCTAATTGAATGTTTTATTAATAGGTTAATCCATTGACTAGTCTCATTTTCATCATCAAAAGTAACCTACACATCAAAATTATGGCAGCAGTGCTTACGCTGTTTCAGTGTGACATTCCATATCCCACGAGCAATACTTTTTTTCTCAAGAAAAAAAAAAAGAAACACATAAACAATACAATAGATACCCTCACAGCTGTCTGGTGATAATGTATTTATCTACATAGATTGAACAGACATTGAAATTTATTATACATGAAATGACATGACATGATAAAATATAGATGGAGAGTGATAAAAGATGATAAAGACTAAGTAAAAGTCTATATATTCTAAGAATAAAAGATATTTGCCACTATAAGAATATGCTATTAAAATATGCTTCAGGGTATACTATAGTATATTTATTCATATGGCATTTTTGTATTTGTGATTGCGTGAATAACACTATATTATATATGTGAATAGAACTAACCCATGAGTGGGGCTTCCTCTTAACTTCTATATTATTACATAGTATTCATCTTATTCCAACAATAGCCGCCACTGCCGCCACCAATGACCCTTTTTTGGGTGGTAATCAATGTGTCTCTTCATCCCCAAACAAAACCCCAGAGTAATTTTCTTCCTTCTCGATAATCATCAATGAAATAGATGTATTGCGGAAATCTTGTCAAAAAACCCTAAATTGCATTTTTCGATCAATTTCTCATTCTTGGTGGTCGGCCGGAGAAGGCAAGGCTAACCTGTGGATTTTAGGTGAGTTTGAATCAATTTTCTTGGTTGATTTGGGGATTTTCATGATTTCCTTTGTGGTATTTGTGACAAACATTCATAGCTGCTTTTTTTTTTTTTTGCAATTTTCTTTGTGCAATGTTATGAGAATTAGGAGTTTTCTACATGTGATTCGTGTTCTTCATTTGTAATTCTTCCGATTTCTGTGCTACAAATTCAAAGGAGGCCTTCCTACAATTTGTGGTTCTTGGTCAGGTGGCTTTGAGCTTCATTGGTTCATAGTTGCTACAGTTCTTGTGCTTTTGCTCCCTTGGTTTCTTTTGATTTCTTGTTGGAAAGTGATAGTCTGATTTTAAATGACCATTTCTTGTCGTAACATCTATTATTGAAAACAGACTTAATTCAGTTGTGGTAAAATTAGGCATACCCAAAATAAGTGCTGAAAACTACATAAAAAACTCGCTGAAATCTCTAGACAGTCTATTACCATATCAAAGGAGCATTATTCTCGTATTGCTCGTCAGGTTTCTTTGTCTACATCTACTCTTATTCATGCGGTCAATCCCACAATCTGTTTCTCAACACCTCCTCAGGATTGATTAATTAATTCTGGTGCTTTGGATCACATGACTGAGTTACAGGTATCTTGTCGACTTTTATGTTATGGTCTCATGTACCCACCACAACTAAGACCGATGGATCTTCTGCAAAAGTTAAAGGAATTGATTATGCTCACATGAACCTAACATTACATCTTTCTTCAGTTTTATACTTGCCAAAATTTTCATTTCATTTGCTACATGTGAGCAAGTTCATTCAAGAACAACGAGGATTAGTCTAGAGGTCGTCTTGTGTCACAAGCATAGATGAAAATACCAATTGATATATTTTAATATTGAGCCCCCGACTCCCATGTTTCTTGATACCACAGCAAAATCGTAATATCTTGTCATATCGGTAATATATTGACTGATATTCAAAGTATCGGTTGATATACCTGATATTTAGCTAATATATCGGTCGATATTTTCCTATCATCTTACAATTCTTAAAAAATTATCTTTCGATATATTCAATATTGATGTGTATTATCTAATATGTCCAATAACAATATGGCAGCAACGGACACCGATACTGATATTTTCATCCATGGTGACAAGGTCTCTGCTTAATGTAGGAAGAACCAACTCAACTATTTGTTCTAGTGTTACTTCTACACCTTTTATAAATTCATTGTCGGTTAGGTCATTATTCTCTCTCTAGACTAAAGATATTATTTCCTACTCTCAATTTTGATCTATTTTATAAATCAAGTAAATTTGTTAAATACTATCATAGGTCATATTATTCTCAAATTAATGCCCATGAGTCTGTTCCTTATGAGTTAGTTCACTAGGATGTTTAAGAACCCCACCATGTTTCGTCTAAGATAGACTTAGATATTTGTTATCTTTATTGATAATTATTTACGACTCACCTAATTATACACGAAGAACAATTGTTTAGAAGTATATTCTATTTTTTGTGTATTCTATACTAAAATTATGACCCAAGTTTTTGCATCTATCAATATTTTACAGAGTGGGAATAGCCTAGAACATCTTTATGCTTTGTTTTCATCATTCCTATCCTAGATTGTGGCAGAATAAAGTGACAGAAATGAACAATAAGCATTTGATGGAGGTTGCTACAATAAAGGGGCATTCTAATGTTTTTAAGACAGATGTAGTGTTAACAACTTATTATCTTATTAATCGAAGGCCATCAGCTATTCTCTAAGAGAAGATTCCTATACATGTGTAATTTTCAAGTTAGACGTTACATTCTCTTCCCACAAAGATTCTTGGTTTCCTATGCTATGTTCACAACACTTGGCCTCAAGTCACAAAGCTTGATCGTAAGTCACTTTGATGCATCATTCTTGGATACACTCATACTTAAAATGGGTATCGGTGTTTTTTTCCAGAATTAGGATGTTTTTTTATGTCATCTGATATCACATTTCATGAGTCTAAACCCTTGTATTTCAAAGTGTCTTCATTGTGTCCATCATTAAGTGTCCACCCTAACGATTTACTTCGAAAGACTTGTATGTTAGCTTCACAACCTCATGATGCTAACATGGATCTAGAAGTTAAATTATCTCCACATGATGGAGACATCTTTGCTGAACAGAAAATGGTATTGATAACTAGTTGATAAACTCAATTATCTTACTATAACTTGTCCATATATAACTTTATCGACTAGTGTTGTGAGCATGTTCTTGTCTTCACTTCATGTTCCTCATTAAGAGATGGGAATCTGTATTATGAGATACCTCAAAGGAACATTAAAGTGAGAGTTACTTTACATTGATTATAGTCATATTTATACGAAGGATTTTTTAATTGATTGGGATGGATCGCTACACGATCAGAAGCCTACCACAAGCTATTGTGTCACTATTGAAGGCAACCTTATATCATAAAAGAGTATTAAACAAAATTTTGTAGCCAGATTAAGTAAAAAATCATAATATCATGTGCTAGCACAGGTCATATGTCAAGTAATGTGACCTTGACAATTAATTGATTCTCTTGGTTGTAAGATTTTGGGCCTTCTTACTTATGGCGTGACAAGCAAGCAATTATTCATATTATATTAAATCCATTATTTCACGAGTACACAAAATATATAGATGTAGATTGTCATTTTGTTTATGAGGGGTTCCAACAGAGTTTAATTCACGTTCATCATATGAGACAAGAAATCAACTGGCAGATATTTTTTCAAGTCTTTAACTAGAATTTAAGTTACGTATATTTTTAACAAGCTAAATATGATTAACATTTACTAAAGTGGAGGGTCTAAATATACTGGTGAATATGCTATAATATATTTCTTGATAAGGGTAGTTATACATTTGTGATTTATGTAAACACCATATATACATGTGAATAAAACTAGCTCGTACATGCTGCCTATAAGAAATTTCTTTTTCCTTCTTTTTTGAGGTCAGGGTAGAGGAAGGTAATATTGGGTGAGAGACAATTGTCCCATAAGAGAGATAAATCTTTAAAAAAACTCCATAGGCACCTCATTCACGCCAAATGAAATTGAACAGCCAATTTTTACCTGATTAGTTCTAAGCTTCAAGCGCCTATACTGTTCAATGTTCACCAAAACGAAAAGTCATTAGTCTGCCTTATTCATCAAAATAAACTCAACGGTCATTTCACAGGAGCAGTAGGATGGGGAGAATATTTGCAACATAAATCACCTTCCCAACATTGAAGTGTTTCGTGTCATGCCCCAACCATCGAAGATATCTTGTCAGCTTTGCAGCAGTAAAGGTCTTCCCTCGAGCAGGCAGGCCAACCTACAATGCATGCGGCTCATTAAAATCACAAATCCAACTAAAGACTACTATAAACACTAATATCCCAATTGCAGAAACTCTACCTCTGTATCTTTTGTTTTTTTGGTTTTAATTCATCACCAACAGTCCAAAACAATACTATAAGGTTGCGGCCATGAGATATTGGTATCCGTACCAGGATTAGTCACAGCCATATTAGAATTGGAGATATTTGACAATATATATCAGTATCAGACATATCAAAAGAAAAAAATTTCTAAGAATCAACTAACAGGGCCTTCAACCACATATCATGATATATCACCTGTACAGTAACATATTGCGATAGTCACAATATCGAAAGATATTGGTATCGAAAGGCATGATACCGATATATTTCAGCTAATATTTTCATATATGTTTGGGTCTTATGAAAGTTATGTTTATATATCCAGGTGCTTCTGTATGCAAATGACTACATTATCATTACAAAATTGCAATGAGAGAAGGTACCAGCACAATTGCAAGATGCCTATCTTCTTTTGGGCCAAGCATCTGATCAGCTACAGCTGCTGCTGCAACTGCCCCAGCAGCTGCCGGAATTGCATTCTGAAATTTTAAAGAGAAGGAAACAAGTGTGAAAACCTCTGGCCAAGGAGAAATTCGTAAGAAATTCTCACTCAGGAAGGTGGCTTCAAAAAAACCTTGCTTTCTGAATCAAGTTTCAGATCAGTCGGGAAAGTATTAGCATCAGCTGATTTGACCAATCTAGGAGAGCCAACACCTCTATCCACCAAAAGACCAATATGAGATTCCTGTTTTTGCAAAGGTGGCACTGTCCCCACTGACTTCTGATCAACAATGCCAGAATGTGAATACGACTTAGATGGATCTGGAATTAATACCTCCATCTCCTGCGTAGTCAGTATTTGTTGTATTACATTTAAGAACAACACATTGCTGTAACAATTTGATCTAAGAGAGCAAAATATTGCCTTAACTACAGACTTTGTAGGGATCAGCAAAAATGATAAAATCAGCAAAGAACAAACTGAAGCAAAATAAATACAGAACGATATCAAACAAACATAAGCAATCAGGAAGATATTGACAAACTTCAGTGTACCTGAAACTTTTTTCCTGAATGGTAAAACAGAGTTCACAAAAAATTGACACCAAGTAGTATCATCCCAAATAAAAACACAACCTCAATTACCAATAAATCAAAACCTGCGAGGCAACCAGCATCTCAACCTCCTTGGTGTTTACTATGGAGTATGGACAGTACTTGCTAACTTGACAGTAGCTCTGCTACAGGGGCTCAATTCAAGTCAGAGATTATTACAAAGTAGATATCTTATTTAATACAATGAACAACTGAGATCAGTATTCAGAAGGCATCTCATTAAAATATGGTTTCACATTGAAGAGCATCCACTTAAAAGCAAATGCTACATTACACATTAAAATAGCCTCAGTATTGATACCATGCTCACATAAAATTAAAATCAAAACCAACCACCGACCAGACTTGAGACATATGAACATTTACTGTCACAGAGGTCCTGAGAGAATATGGTTTCAATTTCAATTGTTCCAGGAGAATAGCCGTCAATTTTTGGTATATTTCTCATGCACATAATCTGACAAATCGGTATCTGTTTTCCAAAGGCTAATTGAGGAGAAATATTTATCCTCTAATAACTGTCATAAACTCTGTGAAGCCAACAATATATAAATCATGTCCCTTTCCGTGCTTAACCTTAATACGTGTACTTCCATCATTAGAGAAACTTCCACTTCTAAAACCATGTGAAGCACTTCCAAATCTGTCAGTGCTAGATGACATTGACCTTGGAGTCTCAGCCAGGTTAGCTGCATAAACCAGGCCAGAGATGTAACCTGCTGGAGATGGGACCACATAATGTTCAAGATCAAGTTCCAAACTTGCTGAAGATCCATACTGTTGAAAAAGGAAAAAACAGAGCTGAACGTCAGATTCAGATAAAGATTATACTCACCACACTTGTAGTTAAAAACAGTCTAGTGCTTTGAACATTTTCATTCAGAAATTTTTTTTCCAATAAAATATTAAAAACTTTCCAACTCCATATTTCCAGTTCGGGTAGTATTGAAGTAATGATAACCAAATTATAAACAAAAGCAAAAGACCTAGTACATCTCTGAAAGAGCTTCTCAAATAAACAACAAATAGCATCATCAACCAAATCATGTACACCTACTTAGTCTAAATATATCACTTCCTGGTTTATTTTTGGGTTTTTAAACCTAATGGGTAAAGTTGGGGCAGGCAATGATTGAAGCGAGACTCTTTTGGCCTCAAGGCTTTGACCTGGACCAATTCATCTAAGTCTTGTAGATAAAATTACTTACTAGCATCCTTCCCGATTTCACTAAACCAAGTGCAATGTACTTTGTAGAAGATACCGTCTTTCATTTCACAGTATCATACAAGCTATCATTGGCCTCCTTATCATTATTGTTTACAACAATCTGCCTGCATTAGTAAGCTTAGGCTCTTCACACACTGTGAAGTGTCAAATTGCACCAAATATTTCCTTATCCTCACAAAATTACTTCTCAACACGCATCACAGTTCAGAAAATGAATCAAAACTCCAAGCTCCACCAAAAACCAATTTCATTATCTATTCTTCAAACTGAGTATAGCGGCTGTTAGCTTGTTATATCACAGACAGCGTTAAGAAAGAATGTCCCCTCTAAGATGGATGAGAATAACTCATGAGCTTCTTGACAGAATGAACCAGCACTTTACTTCCACCAAATTCTATCATTGACAAATGGAAAAACCAATAGCAGTGATCCTGCTGAAGAATTGAAACTTAGTATCATTTTCTGCAAGTGCACATGTTAACTTGCCCATTGGTGTAGTAATTTCTTGGACTATCTTTTAAAATTCATAAGTTAAATTTATCCTTTAGAATAACATCACTCATACATCTAAGCATGGTGACACGTGAGACTGTGTTAGGGCTAGTAGATCAAACGAAAGAGGTTCACGAAATAGACCTGACTAATGCACAAGCCAACTACCCAATTGACTTACCAAAATAATCTCATTTATTCTCTTGCTGATGTTATATAACCACAGTGCACTTATCAAAGTGGAAGCTCCTAATGGGCAAAGAGAGCTGTTTACTAAAGAGCACTTGAAAACGCAAGTTGAAAATCTTCTAGTAACAACATCAATGGAGTGTAAGTGAAACTTTCCCAAATAAACAGCAAACATATAGACAATAATCATGTATCCATTATGACTGAAACTAAATACATTGAACTCAAAATATATACAACATATCATGAACAAATCTCTACCTCAACGCCAGTCTCAGACACTGAATTTATGCTAACGTCAGGAATGCCGCGAACAGTGGAAGGCTGAAGATTCTCCTGATAAGCTCTCCAACTAGCAGCAAGATCAAAGGGTGATATCCTATCCGCTTTAATATAGACACGACACTCTAACACAACATCAGCATTTAACCTAAACACTGCCAGCCTCAAATCTCCTCGCAATGTACCCCCAGTCAATATGCGATCTGGACCTTCCTCCACTATACATGGAGTGCTACGATTCTTGGGCTTCAATAGGAACTTGAAATTCAATATTTCTACGTTTAAAGAAGAAAATGTAATCAGTTAAAAAGACAAAAAAACAAAAAACAAAAAAAAAAAATTGGAATTTCACCCCAACTATGGAAGCATCGAATTGGGCGATTAGCTTTATTTTCGCAGAGGAACCCCACTGCTGTTGAATTTGACAGCCGAATTCCGACGGCCAAAGGCGGCAACAACACTGATATACAAGTCAGGTGTTGTCAAAATGTCCCCCAATGATGTGGCATCACCCCAAACTGTCCGATTCTTCATTGAATTGCACGGACAGCCATGTCTGGAGCCATATCATTTTGGAATATTTCAGAACAAGAATCTTGTTTGCTTGCACAGCATTAGTACAGAGAGTAGTAGAGATTACCATGATTAGGAGGAACGACGAAACTCAATTCCCACATGGATGTCGATTCTCGCTCCATGGATAGCTAATGATTTCAAACCAAAATCAGTTCAGTTCAATGAGAATAGTAAAGTAATAAACGAAGCTGATTAGGCAATCTACGACATCGACATAATAAGAACGAAAGGCGAGGGAACTAACGGCTTTGGAAGAGTCCCACGATCCCACAAGAGATGCCGAGCCGAAGACGTGAGGGATAAGCTCTCCTTGAAGATTTTGGTTCTCCATTTTCAAAGCTATATAGAGCTGCCCACCTGCATTGTCTTCTCCCTCTTCTCCCCCATGTGAGCTACTGTCCGAGTTCTTCGATGCCCCCGTACCCATTTGTTCCTCTCTCTCTCTCTCTCTCTCTCTCTCTGTCGCAAAATATTCCTAGTTCAAGCAAGGAGAGTTCTAGGTTGTGCGTACAGGGAAATGAACGGTAGAAATACAGGGAAGAGATAATGATAATAAATGGGGATGAAGATCGGATAGGAAGGGAGGAGATTCCTGCGGTCTTTTATTGATATTCTTGAAACTGGGCCACTTTCGGCCATGTTGCTTGACGACAGTGGGTGGTGGGCCCAAACACTTGCACGAGATATTGTTCTCTTTGAAATAATTAATGTATATCCTTTTATAAT